>JAQJVL010000244.1:0-173791 GCA_035578905.1 Stictocephala bisonia | reverse complement strand
ACATGTGATATGATTGTAACTAAACCGATAAGTGCGTTAAAAAAGTGCAATAAAAGAACATTTATTAACACCAATAGTAAATGTCCTAATATTTTATTACAAACCTTTCCGGACTGTTGGTCATACAATTGATTGACAACTTAAGGTAATTTTGTGTGAAACACGTTTGCAAATATTTTTCCTTCCCAACAATATTTAAGACCAGTTGATGGGGTTTCCAGGTAATTGGTAATAGTTTTCTCCAGTAAGACTGGAACTGAGCTGTCGGTGGCTCCGGGGAAATCACCGATGAAATTTATTTTATCATCCAGAGGAGTCCTCAATGTGGCAGCAAATAATTACCAGGCTTTTCTGACTACATTTATCCATTAGTAGCCATTCTTGTATGACGATGACATCTTTAGTTAACACATTTAATTCATTGTAATTTTTAAGGTTACATATGGAATAAATTGGTCCCACTATATGAATATATATTCATGAATTTTTAACTACTAAATATTAACCCCATGAACACGAATCCTCGAACATTTTTTGGGGATATGTATTTTTGACAACAAAATAAATTTTACACGAAAAAAAACAATAAACTTACCTGAGGTTTTCTCCTGAACACGAATATGACATAAAATTATTCATACGAAGAATATTAAGTGAGATATAAACAAAAACTGAGTGTTGGGTTGATAAGTTGACCGTGAACACTTTGCTAACCTAATCTGAACTAACTTATCCAAACATAACCCAATTTTTTTTTATAATATATCAGTTATTATTCGTCATATGAATAATTTGATGTCATATTCGAGTTCAGGAGGAACAATACTTAAGATTAATGTAATATGCACAGTTTTTGGTGGAAAATATGTTTATGCTTTTAAAATTTTTGAGGAAAATATGTATTTCCACCAAACAATGCTTATTGATTCGTATTTGTGGGGTTTATATAGACTAGTTTAAAATGAAAAATTGGTTGGGAGGCTTGTATTTCATGATGAGTTTTCAAGAATAGTCACGTACCCAGTCTCTTTGTTTTATTTATAATTAACGTTTAAACAACCTTACGAAAAAATAATACATAGTTAAATGTATACAGAAATTCCTTCTTCTCGTGAAAGTTTTTTTTGATCATAGAAGAATATTTTTTATTATTTCCCCTCCCCTATCTTAATTATTGTAACAACTTTAGCAACCACATAACTATGGGTTGTGGATTTGGTAAATATGGAATATAGAGGGCCCAACCAGTTTTCATGGTTTTTTAAACTAATCAATATTGAATAAAATGTGTAATACAATACACTGTAATTTAATGCGTAGTGAACAATATGACGGCAACTACCAACACTGGTCTTGGTGAGTTAAGTTAATGTTGTTAGCCGAGAAGATAATAGCAGTGTAACGAGAGCCAGGAGGATCATTAGCCATTGACGTCCATAGTGAAGTTTGTAACTGATGACGTTAACGAGAGCCAGGAGGATCATTAGCCACTGATGTCCATAGTGAAGTTTGTAACTGATGACGTTAACGAGGGTCAGTAAGGGTCGTTAGACATTGATGTCTACAATACATAGAGTTACCTAGAAGATAATAGCAGTGTAACGAGAGCCAGGAGGATCATTAGCCATTGAAGTCCATAGTGAAGTTTGTAACTGATGACGTTAACGAGGGTCAGTAAGGGTCATTAGACATTGATGTCTACAATACATAGAGTTGCCTGCCTTCACTGACAGGTCGATAGAAATATTAGAAACTAATCTACAGAGTAAAATTAGATGAAACGTGGACCTGTACATAACTGATCAACGCATGATAGCAAACAGGTCATTATTCAGTAAATTGATCTCTAACAACTAGTTACTTTATGAACATTCATTTAATAGATATTAAATGGTTAAATATTGGGGTAAAAGAGGTCCCTTTATAAAATACAGTTTTATTAAAGATCAATAAACGAGCATTGAAAATACGGATATAAATAACACTTTACCTCTTTAATCTTACATGAGTGCCAATGAGTGCATTTAAAGATAGTACCTGAATTTGTACAATTGTAAAATAATATAATTATTTAAATGTCAGCAGCTCTTAGGGTAAAAGTATACTTCGTTTAGATAATCATTTGTTATTGAAATTATGAAAGGAATATAATTTAAATTTCAGCAGCTGTTAGGGTCAAAGTATATTTCTTTTAGTTAATTAGCTGTTTATAAGAAAATCAATAACTAACTCACCAAAGAGATCATTATGTTACGGTATTCTACAGGGAAGTGTTCTGTCACGTTAATATTTGGACCTGCTGAACAGGCAAATGTATTAAAGTTATAAATAGAATCATCTGCATCAGAGTGATTAATTGGAAGGGAAGACTAAATAGTCCTTACTTCACCACATTAATAAAGACTATTTTCATTTCATTTACCAATTATGTTATATAAATGTTCATACGGCTGTTTGATTTGCAAGAATGTCAATTAAATTTATAGCTACAAAAAACTAACAATTTGTCTTTCTGAGAGGACTTCTGAAGTGGGGTTGTCTTTATGCAAGAGTCTCTTAAAGTTCTAGTTAGGTAGAAGTATAGAAATATTAATACTGGAAGACAGCTCGTCTTCACTTAAAATAAAAGTTTTGCCTACTAATAACTAAAGCTTCCGGTTGTAGCGATAGGTTTGTATGGTAAAATGTTTCGTCCGTATGTAAAATTGTACAATAGTCATTGAAAGAATCAGACGGAGTGTGTTGTTTGCGTGAAGTATAATTCGCAGTAGCGCCTTCAACTATCGATGATGCAATGTTGTTGAGTGTTTCGACGTGGGATGCTGACAGTATCTTGGAGCCCACTGCCGCTGGAGGGGAACTGTGGTGGGAGAAGTAAACATTCTCTCCCCTCTACACGCCATTTAATTTAAGATGATTACCATCTTTGAGAACAAAAATTTTTTACAATGATTACAATTTTTAGAAACTAAATGTATAAAAACAATCTTGTTTATAAATTCAAGTGCTGCAACCCAGCTTCTTGGGGACAAAGTGTTTAGGAGGTTTTATGCGGTAGGTTCTAGCTCGGTCATTTTAATACCGACACAGCGTCCGCTCAATGATTGCCATCGACTACTTGAAAAGTCTGGAGTGTCCATGTTGGATGGTAGTCAAAGTTCAGATGTTGTGTAGGGAAGAGGCGAGGCTTGATTTATAGTAAACAAAGAGACATCGTCCTGGTTTGGATTGGTCTACATTGGTTTACTATAAAGTGGGAGCCATAAAACATCTCCCTCCAACCGGAAGTCTTAACCAAATCATAGCAGTCCATTGTTAGCAATTAGTCCGACCCGCGACCCTCAGTGTTGATTGAAATTAACTGTAACCACTTCACAGAAGCAGCCCGTATCATGACAACCCGAGCCCTCATTGGTCGTTCCTTCCCCTTTGGTCATGATTGAGTTAGAACATTATTCATTATATTGTTATGACTGTTAATACAACTCCATGTTGAAATTCATATCACATATTATTAAAGAGCTGATAATTTGTTTGGATTTTATGTCCAAAACAAATTTTTTTTGGTTGGATGATAAGTAATTTGTGTAGATAAATAGTGATGAGGTAACAAATAACGCCAGAAATGTACAAAACAAACACAAGACTCAAAAAATAGCGTGAAAGATGAAGGACGTGGAGTAAATGTTGGCACTAGTGGCACATTTCTGTAACCCAGCTACTTAGGGACAAAGAGCTGTGAAGATTGTAGGCACTAGTGGTGTGGTGCTGTACTCCAGATACTTAGGGACAAAATGCTGTGGAGATTGTATGCACTAGTGGCACAGTTCTGTAACCCAGCTACTTAGGGACAAAGTGCTGTGGAGATTGTAGGTACTAGTGGCACAGTTCTGTAACCCAGCTACTTAGGGACAAAGTGATGTGGAGATTGTAGGCACTAGTGGCACAGTTCTGTAACCCAGATACTTAGGGACAAAGTGCTGTGGAGATTGTAGGCACTAGTGGTGTGGTGCTGTACTCCCGCTACATGGGGACAAAGTGCTGTGGAGATTTTAGGCACTAGTGGCGTGCTGGTGTACTCTAGGTACTTGGGGACAAAGTGCTGTGGAGGTTGTAGGCACTAGTGTCGTGGTGCTGTACTCCACTTGGGGACAACGTCCTGTGGAGATTGTAGGCACTAGTGGCACAGTTCTGTAACCCAGCTACTTAGGGACAAAGTGCTGTGGAGATTGTAGGCACTAGTGGCACAGTTCTGTAACCCAGCTACTTAGGGATAAAGTGCTGTGGAGATTGTAGGCACTAGTGGCACAGTTCTGTAACCCAGCTACTTAGGGAGAAAGTGATGTGGAGATTGTAGACACTAGTGGTGTGGTGCTGTACTCCCGCTACATGGGGACAAAGTGCTGTGGAGATTGTAGGCACTAGTGGCGTGCTGGTGTTCTCTAGGTACTTGGGGACAAAGTGCTGTGGAGGTTGTAGGCACTAGTGTTGTGGTGCTGTACTCCACTTGGGGACAACGTCCTGTGGAGATTGTAGGCACTAGTGGCACAGTTCTGTAACCCAGCTACTTAGGGACAAAGTGCTGTGGAGATTGTAGGCACTAGTGGCACAGTTCTGTAACCCAGCTACTTAGGGACAAAGTGCTGTGGAGATTGTAGGCACTAGTGGTGTGGTGCTGTACTCCCGCTACATGGGGACAAAGTGCTGTGGAGATTGTAGGCACTAATGGCGTGCTGGTGTACTCTAGGTACTTGGGGACAAAGTTCTGTGGAGGTTGTGGGCACTAGTGTCGTGGTGCTGTACTCCACTTGGGGACAACGTCCTGTGGAGATTGTAGGCACTAGAGGGGCGGTGCTGTAACTCAGGTACTTGGGGACTAGGTATTGTGGAGATTGTACTTCCTCTTAATGCCGACAAGGCGTCCGATAAATTATCGTCAATAAGTAGGAAACTACTAGGAGAAGTCTTGGGAGGTAGTCAGGGCCCGGACGTTTTTTATTGATGAGAACTGAGTGTCAGACTTGTCTGTTAGCTGAAGATCAGACCAATACTAATTTATTCTGATTCCACATAAAGCTGTATGCCCCTTAGTTGTCCCTGGCTATTGGGATATTAATAAATGACTCTTTCTAAAGAGCAGTTGACCTTAGTTAGAAACAATGACACTAGTTCATCTACGCTCATCACACTCATTCACCCCTCATATTTGCCCATACCTCTACGATTGGCGTCCTAATAATGAATCAAAGCAATTGAAACTGCAAGAAGGTGAGAATATTTAGATTGATTAGAAAAGTATTTTAGTGTGAATAATGTTGAAGATAAATGAGAAGGTTATGGGCAGGACTTCACAAAGGGGGTTTAAAACGACCGAGAAAAGGAAGAATTACAGGAAAGTCGGTAATACATATATTTTTCAATTGAAATTTGGAGTTATGTAAAAATAAAGAACAAACCAGTTATGGAAAGGTATTTATTTTACTTCATATGTAATATAAGAAGTCTATTAAGATGTAAAAATGGATAGGATACGTTTTAAATATTTCTTTATATAATTTTAACATAATGCATGATATTTATTTTGATTAGAGAGAACATTGTTGTTTGTATGTTTTGACTGTATAGCATGAAAATTGTATATCAACTAATTTTTTATGTACATTACATTAATCTACCAAACTAAATATTTCTAGTTACTGGCACGAAAAGTTCAGTTGTACCTTAAATAAATTTAGTTTATTTGGAGAAACCTAGTTTTTTTTCTTTGTTGAAACAGTATTTAGATAAACAAACTTAAATTTAGCTTTGTCAGAAACAATCTAGTGTTAGTAATAATATGGTTTCGATATATGTCTGTACGTATTATTTTAACTAGTGGAACCTGTTTTGTTTATCACTATTTCAAAATTAAAAAAAAATTGTAAAAAGATTGAAATTTTCTTCTGAGTTAATAAATATAAGTACAATCACATTTTCTTTTTTCTCGTGATGGCGTTCGGATTACAGAAGTTCGGATTAAAGAGGTTCTTCTTGTAAGTTCTTACGTACTATAACCTTACTAATATTGTAATCATGATTAACAAAATAGTAGTTGTATAGTTCTAATCATTGTGATTCCATATTTTAGAAACTCAACCGTTTAAAATAATTTTGATTGTACGTGAATATTTTTTTCTGGTAGTTAAAGATCAAGTTATTCTAACTTTTTTATTTACGATTCAAGCATGTTTAATCCAAAAAAATGACATCATTGTAGAACATTTTACTCCGAGAGTAAACAGAGTACGTCAAAGTGAATTACAGTTATAGTTGATGAAAATTACCAACCTTGATAATTAACCCCACTTACGTGGTTACAAGCGTTCCACGAATATTCCACTATAGATGTAGAATTTCACAAAACAGTCATCCAAACTATTCCCTATATTATAAACTTTGACTTAATGCATTTTTGTTTCATTAATTATTTCCTTCTCTATAATTATGTTTATTGTCTTAATATATTATTTTTTCTCACTGCCCTACACTATTTTTTATTTGTGTTTTGTCTTTAAAATGTATTATTGTTATTGTTTCTTGTTTTCTGTAGTACTGCGTATTCTTCCTTCATTACATTAATTATTTTTCTCATAACCAATTTTCTATAATAATATGTATTTATAATTACATTGCACTGATGTAAATGGGCGTTCGCCTGTTTTAAGTGTACATGTTAATAGTTAAAAAATTAAACTAGTTATTAATTGTGGATTTCATATAAATGAGCAGAACTGTCTTAGGAGCAAAAGAAAACTGCTCGTGTAGTTGAACTAACGTATTCTGCAAGGAGAAATACTTTTGAGTTCCATAAACTGTTGTGGAATATTTGGAAATTTTATAGTTTAATTTTTGGCTATGATTTTAAGAATTTAATCTAGTTTGTTATATTAATTAAAAATACACGCATTGAAGTACATAGCGTAACCCCGACACCATGTACATTGTCGTATCTCATGATAACTATTAGTATAATGAATTTATAGTTACTTTGTCGGCACTTGTGTTGTGACCCAGCTACTTGTGGGAGTGTTGAGACAATTTTAGCTGAAATTTTCCATACCCGGCCCTCTTAATACTTACACAGCGTCCACTCAATGGTTGCCATCCACGTACACACTATCTGATAAGTCTTGGGTGTCCGTGTTAGTGGTTGTCAGGTTCTGAATGATGTGTAGGGAAGAGACATGAGTATTAGGATTGTTAATTAGTTGAAAATCAGACCAATACTACGTGGTTCGGATTTCATGTAAAGCTGTGTGGGTCCCTTAGATTCTTTGGCTATTGCGCGTTAATTATGCTATCAATAAATGGCTCTTTCTAAGGAACCTTAGTTCGTAACAGTGCCTTCACTCGTTCATATCTTCATTCATCACACTCATATAACTACTCCTCCCCCACTTTTTACTACATTTAAAATTTGCTATAGCAACCAATCTTAAAAAGTAGTAGGCCAGGTGTTGACGGTGCTATAGCAAGCCCCATCCTTTTACATTTACATTTTAGCAGCAGTGACCATTGGTTGGTTTGGTTACCACTAATAAATCAAGCTTAGAACGACTAAATTAAATCATTATTTAGTATTATAACCACAATTAATAGACTAATAGTAACAACACATATAATAATGTAAAAAATAAATAGAAATAAAACAAATTTTTACAGTTCGTTACAGTTATTCTTTCAACTAAAAACTGTTATGGAAGTTGAACAATTGACGGTGGAAGTTAGTCACGCCCGTGAAGTAAAGCAGCTCAGCGGTGGAACGATTCCCCTCTGCAGTCGGAATGCCTACATGCACTATATATAAATCACAGGTATTTTTCTGCCCGGCTCAATTATAATTTTTATAACACAGCAGTCTCTGTAAAATGTAATTGAAATTGAGTAACAGTCATAAATATGGTGATGGAAACTAAACAGTAGTAATTACGTTAAAATAGTTTGTGTGTGAATCTGTTTAAGGATCTACAAAATCTATAAATAAGTAGACAATTTATCACTTAATTGCTATTCACAGCTATTCCCGAGAGTTTAAGATATCTAAATTCAACCGTTACAGAAAGGAAATACTCAAGCGGCTAATGGTCTCGGGAGAGGAAATGCTGAGGAGCTGATAGCATCAGTGTATCAGCAGTGGTGTTGCACATGAAACATTATACATTCTCTTGTATTAACATATTTATATTTTTGCTTTTATATACCATTATCGTATGATCATGAATTGGATGACACGAATGAGGTTTTCGAATGTAAATGAACGAGTGTAGTCTTTATTACTAACCGATGTCAATTAGGAACATTAGGAAGGACTATAAGTTACGAGTGCAAATATATATATTTCTAGAAATCTGAACTGCGTGAACCAAATGTTTTTGGGCAAATTGACAAGCCTGATAACGTCGACGATAGAAGCAAGAAGACTGCTTACTCATACGTGCCCCCTGAAGTATGAAATTAGTTCTGGTCTATGAAATTAGTTCTGGTTCTGTTTTTACAGATAGTTTTTACAACGATCTTTCTCTCCCTCTATAGATAGTAGTATAACAGTGCAATACAGTGCTTCGAGCACTTGTTGTGACCGTTCACTATTAGATAGCAGCACAGGCGTGACCCTATAGTAAATGCATAACTTTGGTCTGTTTGCTTGTTTTTATTGTCAATGAGGATCCTCAGTCCTCTCCCTTTGGCAAACATATCTATTCCGAACCCTGGCACCACTAAACACAACCTCTCCAGACTTCTCCAGTAGTGTCCACGTCTACGCTGATAGCAACCATTAAGCAGACGCTATGTTGCCTTGAGTTACATTAGCTTTACCTCTCACTGTCATACCGTAATGTGTTGCCAGTAGCCTATTTAAATCTATACTGGATATGATACTTATTGTTGATACTGAGTACGGCTTTTGTCATATTTACTCTACTAATAGAGTCGTTCATAATTATATCAAGTGATCTATTATTCGAAGATATGAGTCATGAACATTAATTGAACAATCATGTTATGTAAATTATCATTTTATACATGAATATCATATTCCCATTCACATACAACTTGAACTAGCATTATTAGGTTATTGGTTGATGATATTAGGGTTAAATGTTCATAATAATATAATTAATTAAAGTACACGTAGTCTCTTAGTAATACGAAACTTGGTTTTAGACTAAGAGCACTTTGGTGGCTTATAATAATAACAATAAAAATTACTGCTGCGGAGGCTATGTGGCTAAAACGCCGTAGTATAAGGTACAATGTTTAAATGAGTTTGCTCATGTTTAAAAATTGTACCTTGTAGTTGTACCATGTAGTTTTTAAACATGAGCAATGTTTAAAAACTCAAGCTCATGTTCGGTATATCATTTGTTAAATAAAGCTCACACGCGTGACTGCGGCCTACGCAAACTAGGGATTGAAGTTTTTTTACCTAAAATATTATTTTATAAAGATTCACTCGTAATTCGCGTTGATTTAAATATCCTAAACAGCTAAACAAATTTAATCTCGTATAGCTCCTACAGAATAATGATCGCTCCAGCGAATACGACGTTGAATTCCGGGGATCGTTGGTCTGATTTGCTCATTCGAAAACAGGCTAACAAGTAATCTGAAATATAGGGAACTAAGATGGGGTGTGGGGCCAGTATAGAGAGCGACCTGCGTGTTACATTTAGCGTATGTAGGGGTTCAGCGGCGGAGGGGAATCTTTCCACTACTGAGCTGCCTTGATTCACGTGCAAGACTAATTTCTGCCTTCAAGTGTTCAACTTCCGCAATAGTGCTTAGTTAACAAAAATTAATGAACTGCTCAAATTTGTTTAGTTGCTATTTATTGTTTACATTATTAATCATTGTGTTTTACCTACTATTAATTATTATTATTTAAATACTGAATAATGATTTAATTTAATCGCTCTAAGCGTGATTCGTTGGTGTTAATGAAACGAACCAATGATCACTGCTGATAATGCCGTAAAATGGGCGGAGCTTGCTATTGCTCGGTATGCAAGCGGCCTTCCACTATGGTTGCCATGATAATTTTCAAATGGAACTATATAATATAGGACGAATATATTTCTATCTCACTTACTCCACTCTTTGCATGTCACTCACACCAGTGCGTTGAAAAGGTCGTTTTCTAAGCGGCCTATGTCGGGCTCTTGGCACTGCAAGAGGGGTAGTAATGTAGGGGGGATCAGTGGCCGCATTGACTTGTTTATATAACCAAAAATGTAACATTTTGTATATTATTTATTGCTGTTTTGGATGGAATTGTAAATTATTTAAGTCGATTAGCACTTCTCCATTTTAGGAAGTCGTTTCGTTCCTCGAAAAACAAGTTTTTATTTTAATAATGATTTTACGGTTTTATTTTAATAACTCGGTCCGTAAAAATAATCGTGTCACAACACTTAGCCATTTGGAAGTTGAGGACCTTTTATAGTGGACCATAAGATGGTTTTCGTAAGAAATTAGCGTTTTTACTTTCTCCCATATGATTTAGCATGGAGAAAGTATTATGATCGTAAAAAAAGTTTAGAAGTTAGTTTAACAATCCATTTTCAGGCCCTCTGAACTGAAACAAGTATTTTTCGAAAACAATTTTTAGTGTCTGTCCGTACGTGTTTCTGTCTGTGTGTATGTGCACTTCGCTGGATGTAGACCAAACTGATGAATAAATTTTTATGAAATTCGGTATGTATGTGTATTTAGCCAATATCTCCAGAAAAATTTTCCACTTTTTCGAAATTTGAGTTTTTTAAATATTTTTATGTGCAAAAAAACATAAAATGGAATTTTATCCAAAACAGCTCTAAAAACTTTGATTACATTTTTATGAACGATGTGAATAACAATTTAAAATATTTTAGTAAAAATCGCGTGTCTCCAACTTGACTAGTTTTTGAGTCATGGCAAAAAAATTTGGGAATCAAACTGGCAATTTTCAAAGTTTTTATCTAGTATTGTTTAATATGGGGGAAAGTTTGTGGCAATGCTTTGGAACCATTTATTGTAATTTTTTTACAGTTGATAATGTACTTCATAATTGTGAGGTTACATATAAAACTTTAAACATCATTTTGACGATTTAAATAAAAATGTCATAATCAACTTATGGTCAAAACTATATTGGCCCTATAATAATTGTAAAGTATTTATTACAACTTATTATAATAATAAACAGGAACCGAACAGTTTAAATAGAAGTGGATGTTTTAGCCCGCTGACGGTAAAATTGTATGTCTACTAATGTAGGGATGTATGGGCCACCTCAAGCAAATATATTTTGTACATCTTCAAGCAAATATATAAAATTGGTGAAACATTTATACCCCCAAGTGACTTGTTCCCTCGAAGTTCATCCACTGTCAACCAAAGAGGACTTATGTTCGACTGGAAGGAAAGAATTGCAATGAAGCGCTCTAATAGCTATTAAAGTTTAATAGACGTTGGAAAAAAAATCATATCTGAGATAGCAAGCAGACACAGAGTAAACATAAAACGGTACGAACAAGGGTATTACGTGGGTAGGTTTGTTTCAAAGCCGAGTTAGCTCTGCTTCAATTTAACTTAAGACACGAAGATTGTACAGTGACTGGAAGTAAACAGGTTGCAAACTTCATTATAACTGACTGTCGGAAAATGTACTTCATAACTATATTAACCCAACCGACAGTCTTGTAACAAAACTTTGAACCCAACTCGCACTATTATTAAGGCGGTAATTTTACATTTGTACAATGTAATGTTAACTATTATATTATTTACATCCCTTTCTATTATACAATACTCTTTTAAGTTAGTCAATTTCAGTTCTCTTAATACCAACACGACCTCCATTCAATGGTTGCTATCGGCGTGGACACTAATAGAGAAGATTAGAATGTCCATATTGGGTGGTCGTCAGTACCAGATGTTGTGTAAGGAAGAGAACTGAGTGGCAGGCTTGTTAGTTAGCTGAAAATGAGACCAATAACCACATGTTAAGATTCCACGAAAAACTATGGTGAAAAAACTAAACAATGGTATACAAGCAAACAAGGAAGAGTAAGGATGCTTTCTAACCGGAAACGTGCTCTATGACTGCCTAGCTGTTTTATGGCCCAAATGGTTCTGAGTGCTCTCTTCTGGAGGGCGAAGACTCTGATGAAATCGTACCTAGTACGAACACACAAGACTCCACTGTCAAAGTGGAATGGATTCCATCTTAAGCTGTAAGACCCTAAATTTCCCTTGCTATTAATAAATAATCTGTACAAAGGAAAGGCCAACCTTAATGAGTAGCAAAGAATAAAATCATTCGTACAAACTCATTATAATCATTCGTCACTCAAATTCATCCATATCTTAACGAGGGGTATATTATTAATAGATAAATAAATAACAAACCTTAGGTCTACTGTTCATAACTTGAGTACTTTTAACAATAATATAAATAACATTTTACAATAAAAAGATGTTTATATTATTGTTAAAAGTGCAGATCTGGGTTGAAGTTATTATTCATCATTGAGGTGACGATCGTAGAGATATGGGCGAATAAGAGGAGCGAATGAGTGTGATGACTGTAGATGAACTAGTGTAGTCATTGTTACTTAATAAGGTTGCCTTTTCCTTAAAAATAGGACCATTTATTAATAGCCCAATAGCCAGGGCATATGTGAGAGCAGGCAGTATTGGACTGATTTTCAGCTAAATGACAAACCTGATACTCAGTTCGTTTCTCTAAACAGCATCCGAACCCTAACAACCACCCAATACGGACACCAAAGACTCCAATTTCAAAGTCTATATCAACCATTGAGCGGACACTGTCAGTATTAAGATATAATCTATCGCTTATAATCTGTCGTGTCTGTCGTGTTTATGCAGAAATGGACAGTTAAACTCTCCAAGTCAACGTAAACAACCCGATTCCCTCCACAAATAGTTTAACTGCCGCCTGTCTGGCCAACTGGTACTCAAATCATTAGCCATAAAGCCACGTTTATGACGTGTTTATGCAGCAATCGACAGTTAAACTCTCCAAGACAACGTAAACAACCCGATTCCCTCCACAAACAGTTTAACTGCCGCCTGTCTGGCCAGCTAGTACTCAAATCATTAGCCATAAAGCCACGTGTATGACGTGTTTATGCAGCAATCGACAGTTAAACTCTCCAAGACAACGTAAACAACACAATTCCCATCCACAATTACCTTAAGTACCGACTGTCTGGCAAGCTGGAGCATCAACCATTAGCCATGAAGCCACGTGTATGACGTGTTTATGCAGCAATTGACTGTTAAACCCTCCAAGTCAACGTAAACAACACAATTCCCCTCCACAAACAGTTTAAGTACAAACCGTCTGGCAAGCTGGTGCTTCAACCATTAGCCATAAAGCTACGTGTGTGACGTGTTTATGCAGAAATGGACAGTTAAACTCTCCAAGTCAACGTAAACAACCCGATTCCCTTCACAAACAGTTTAACTGCCGCCTGTCTGGCTAGCTGGTACTCAAATCATTAGCCATAAAGCCACGTGTATGACGTGTTTATGCAGCAATCGACAGTTAAACTCTCCAAGACAACGTAAACAACACAATTCCCATCCACCATTACCTTAAGTACCGACTGTCTGGCAAGCTGGAGCATCAACCATTAGCCATGAAGCCACGTGTATGACGTGTTTATGCAGCAATTGACTGTTAAACCCTCCAAGTCAACGTAAACAACACAATTCCCCTCCACAAACAGTTTAAGTACAAACCGTCTGGCAAGCTGGTGCTTCAACCATTAGCCATAAAGCTACGTGTGTGACGTGTTTATGCAGAAATGGACAGTTAAACTCTCCAAGTCAACGTAAACAACCCGATTCCCTTCACAAACAGTTTAACTGCCGCCTGTCTGGCTAGCTGGTACTCAAATCATTAGCCATAAAGCCACGTGTATGACGTGTTTATGCAGCAATCGACAGTTAAACTCTCCAAGACAACGTAAACAACACAATTCCCATCCACCATTACCTTAAGTACCGACTGTCTGGCAAGCTGGAGCATCAACCATTAGCCATGAAGCCACGTGTATGACGTGTTTATGCAGCAATTGACTGTTAAACCCTCCAAGTCAACGTAAACAACACAATTCCCCTCCACAAACAGTTTAAGTACAGACCGTCTGGCAAGCTGGTACTTCAACCATTAGCCATAAAGCTACGTGTGTGACGTGTTTATGCTGCAATGGACTGTTAAACCCTCCAAGTAAACGTAAACAACACAATTCCCCTCCACAAACAGTTTAAGTACCAACTATCTGGCCAGCTGGTGCTTCAATCATTAGCCATAAAGCTACGTGTGTGGCGTGTTTATGCTGCAATGGACTGTTAAACCCTCCAAGTAAACGTAAACAACACAATTCCCATCCACAAACAGTTTAAGTACCAACTATCTGGCCAGCTGGTGCTTCAACCATTAGCCATAAAGCTACGTGTGTGGCGTGTTTATGCTGCAATGGACTGTTAAACCCTCCATGTCAACGTAAACAACACAATTCCCTTTCACAAACAGTTTAACTGCCGTATGTTTGGTGTCCATTTTTCTCTATTTTCTCCATATTTCTCTATTAATAATATTAATTAATCTATTCTATATTTTCTCTATAAATAAACATTAAACACTGCTCACTTATTACTTAAAATTACTTATGGCTCTATATCTGTTTACTGCTTGGTTCTTTTAATCACAATATTTTCAACACTCGTTCAATTACTTTGCTACCTCCGTTTCCTTCATTTAGTTTTCCAAACTATAACAACTCTTCAATTATTATGTTTACGAAATACTCACTTTCGACTGAAAGTATATTTACTTAGAAAACAAATATTCATGAATAATTAATCACCAAATCTGCAATTTCTTTAATACAAAAATTCTATTACACTTATAATAATTAATCAATGTGAATTTTTTAAATATCTGGGATAAAAGTATTAAATTACCAAACGATTAATCAAAAATTGTATTTAACACGTTTCTGAGTAGAGCACCACAGTAAATTATTTCGCAGATTGATTTTACCATTAAATTTACACAGTAATTTAATGCAAATTTTATTATTTTATCACAGGTTTTGTTATTAAATATTTAAGTTTTATCAAATCCTCGACGATTCAAAATTCCATGTAGTGTTCAAGAAGCACGCATCGTAATCCTAACATTACAGTTTCAATACGTCTATTATTCGGATAGATAGATAACAATTTAATTTTTAAACGGGACATTTTGACGTATGTGGTAGAATTATTTGCAGCAAGTAAAGTCAGGTTGAAGTTTTCTTATCTGCTACTCGAGCAAAAGCACTTGGGTCAAAGGACTTGTAGAATAATACCAAAACTTGAGTTCACAAAACCGCCCAAGGCACAATGGACGAGGCGGTTCCACGACCAACACAAACCACTCCGCTTCGTGCAAATATAACTTCAACGTCTAACCCCTAACTTACGTACTTCTAGATATACCAGGATAGCATCACTTGTCACACATTATTAAAACCATTCACTATAGAATTTGAAAAACAAAAAAATTATCAAAAGATTACTAGAAATAAGTTTTTATGATAAGGTGCTTAAAAACACCAACTGCATTTTTTTAATATAACAAACAAAATTGTTCAAGATAATGTGCTTAGCAAAAACGTAACAAAAAAGGTGCTTAAAAAACAAGGTTTAAAAATGTGCAAAGGTGTTTCAAATATATTACTGTGCAGTTCTGGCCTGAAGGCCAGGTCTTGAGGCTGGGCCTCTCGTGTGTGGGAGGCCTTTAGTTAGTAACAATACACTCATTCATCCCTCATATTCGTCCATATCTCTAAGATTCGCAAAAAAGTCAGACTAGTTGTTTGAATTTCACAATAAGGTCAAGGTATTTTAGTAGTTCTGACAATTAAGCTTGTTACGAATGGTCCATTTTAAAGATCACTTAGCTTTAGTTAATAATAAAGGCTATAAACAAGTTAGTGGATACATATTTGATATACCTTGGTAATGCATAATAATAAGTAGTGATGTCATAATTTATCCTTTATCTTTATCCTGTGAAATCACTACCTTTACTATTTAAGTCGCCACAATACATTGTTGACGTATTGTAGTTCTAGTACAAGTTCAGTGGTAATCTCGCCCATATCAACTGTTCAAATATACTTCGTATGTTGAAAGAGTAACTCTTCATACTCACTGTAACTGGTGTTATTTATGAGTTATTGATGGGTTTCAAGTTACAAACTTGTGTTGCCACTTCTCAGACAATTGTATAATTGGACCGGGTAGAAAACGACCTGCGTGATGTATTTAGCGCATGTAAGAGTCCCGACTGCAGAGGGGAATCTTTCCACCGCTGAGCTGCTTTACTTCACGGGCGTGACTAACTTCCGCCGTCAAGTGTTTAACTTCCGCAACATTGTTTCGTTGAAAAAATAAAAAAAAACTAACGAACTGTTCAAGTTCTTTTAAATGCTATTTATTTTCTTTACAAAATTACTCATTGTGTTATTGCTATTAGTTATACTAAATAATGATTTATTTTAATCGTTCTAATCTTATTCCATGGTGTTAATCAAACCAACCAGTGGTCATTGGTGGTAATCACAAAACTAAAATGACTCTCTATTGGACCGTCAGCATGTGGCCTACCACTTTGGTTACCATGACAATTTTTAAATGTAATTACACTGTGGGGGAAGAATACTTCTCTGTCTCACTTGCATCATTCTTTGCATCTCACTCGCACAAGCACGTTGAAAAATATCATTTTCCAAGCGGCTTATGCATAATAAAAAAATGTTTACATGTATAAAATTCAAAACTTACAATTAAAATAACCTGTATTTTTTATGTTGTTTTTAATTAAAAGAAAAGGCCCATCTCCTCTTTAGCGTTACTCCAATATACTCCCAATCTGCTGTGGAACTTATCAGACACAGTAAGGGGAAGAACCAGTACAGTATAAGGTGAATACCTATTACTGATAAAAACTAACAATCAAGGCCAAAATTCGAATCTGCGCTGTCTCTAACTCATATAATAACAACCAGAATATAGCCGATCGAGCAATCAGCCTACTGTACAGAGTTTGGACAGTCTGTAACAAAGACTACAGGAAATACTTCAGTTTTATAGTAGTATTATTTTTTTTACCAAATAAATATTGAAGAACTATAATAATGCAATTTTAGTCGATGGCTTGATTGTTATTATTTCTGCAACTGTATAAATAAACCTTTCCAAAACTAATACTATAAATACGGTTAGAACAATACAGTTTAATTAAAAGAAAACAAACGTGGATTGATTCTAAATGGAACTGACAAAACCAACAAACAATCTGTTAGTCACCAGAGCTGGGTGGGGAGGAGAGTGGTTAGTGGGGGGTATTGGGAAGGGGGGTTACATCACAGCTTGACATTGGACAACTCGACGTGCATCGATTGTTATTTTGCTAGTTTTAATTTTACGGTTGCTTTGAGTTATTAATTAGGGAAGATATTGTGCGTATTGTTGGTAATAACAGCTTACATTTTAGGTACGCTTTGATATTATAAATAGTTTTTTAATTAACATATTACATGTTGGTACATAAACATTACAAGTGAAAGTCACACAACAAAAATATATTACTATTTAAGTATAAAATGTACAAATGTATCAAAATAAAAGCACAAATTGCCCAAATATTCCATAGTACAAATTTAATACAGTAAAAATACAAATGCACAAATACTCTACAGTACAAGTATGAACTTCACAAATGCATCAAAATATAAGGACAAATTGCCCAAATAATCGACAGTACAAGTAAGTAATGCACAAATGCAAAAAATATAAGCACAAATTGCCAATGTTCTACAGTACAAGTTCAAATTGCAAAATGCATCAAAATATAAGGTAAAATTGCCCAAATATTCCATAGTACAAGTACGAAATGCACAAATATATTACAATAAAAATACAAATGCACAAATATAATCACAAATTACCCAATATTCTAAAGTACAATAAGAAACTTCACAAATGCATCAAAATATAACCAAAAATTGTTTAAATATTCTACAGTACAAGTACGAAATGCACAAATATATCAAAATATAGGTACAAATTGTTCAAATATTTTACAGTACATGTACAAAATGCACAATTATAACAAAATACAAGCACAAAATGCACAAATATACTACAATACAAGTACAATATGCAGAAATATAAAAGAATATCTGGTCTGAGGAAGGTAAACGTGGTTTGTCAAAATCGATAACCATAATATTTGTGTATTTTATACTTGTATTATAATATATTTGTGCCTTTTGTGCTTATATTGTAATATATTTGTGTTGTGTTACGTGTCACTTGTCCCCTACTGGATAAATAATTAATACCGACACGGCGTCCGCTCAATGGTTGTCATCAATACAGACACTACTAGAGAAGTCTGGAGTGTCCGTGTTGAATGTTAGTCAAGGTTCGGGTGTTGTGTAGAGAAGAGAACTAAGTGTCAAACTTGTCAGTTAGCTGAAAATCAGACCAACACTACGTGGTTCGGATTCCACGTAAAGCTGTAGGTCCCATAGTTGCCCTGGCTATTGGGCTATTAATAAATAGTCCTTTCTGAGCTAAATCGAACTCAGATAGTAACAATGACTACACTCGTTCATCTACACTCATCACACTCATTCATGCCTCATATTCGCCCATATCTCTACATTCGGCGTCTTAGAGATGAATAATTCTTACGAAATCGTTGGTTACTGTGTATCACGTACTAGAACAATGTTGTGTTTACTTACTGCAGCAGTTCTGGAATAAGAACATATTAACATAAATGTTATTAAAGTTAATAGCATTCGGATATTTATGAGGGAGTTCCATTTCAGCATTAAAACTATTCCGAGGATCTCTAGAGTAATTCAGTTCCTACCAGTAATAGTTAACTGAATAATCCATGAATATTAGTTAAGATCATTACAATAAACGTATATTGTTGTTTTTATTTATAGTTATTATTACTTTTATAACAATAGATTACATAACTATTGTACATCGTAAATAGATGGGGGATCCTAGCTCTTAAAAACACTAATGGCGCAGTGCTACAGCCTAGCTACTTGGGGACAAAGTGTTGTGGAGGTTGGATGTGATTATGTTCTATGCTCGGCCCTCTTATACTGCCTCGGCGACCGCTTAGTGGTTTCCATCGACATGGACACTACTAGAGAGGTCAGGTGTGTCAGCTGACAATCCGACCAATACTACGTGGTTCGGATTCCACGTAGAGCTGCAGGTCCCTTAGTTGCCCTGGAAATAAACAGTTCTTTCAGAGGAACATTCTACCTTAGTTAGTAACAATGACTACACTCCTTCATCTACAGTCATCGCACTCATTCGCCCCTCATATTCACCCGTATTTCGACCATCGGCGTCTTACTGATGAATTCTTATAAATAATACGTAAGGCCGTGTTTTGTTACCGCAACTCCTCCCTTATTTCTTAATCAGTTTAACGATTGACATGTCAAAAATGTTAAACCTAACCTAATCGGAGTTGTACAATAAGGTCTTTGATATTAAATATTTTTACCCCGAAGGTTAGGGGAAGCCCTCAAAGTACGTTGTTCAGCCCTAATAACAACTTGGAAAGAGATTTATATGGATGTAAAAGAAACAGGTATTCAAATGTAAACAATAATGTTTATGAAATTTAACATTATTTTGGAATGTAAATAATGATATTAAAAATATAGAGAAGATTATTATTATTATTTTTTTACGTTAGAGAGGGCTTAATCATTTTGTTGTTGTAAGTAATACAAGGGTTTGATTAACTCAGAGGAAGTTTTATTTTATCTATAAATATAACAACCGAAATTAAAACTTTTAAAATAGCCTAAGTAATAGTATTGGGTGTTTATATTTATAAATTGGTTGCGACTCATTAGGCTTCTGTGAATAAATGTTCATGATGAGTCACGAGTGCATAGAGTAATAATAACAATAACGAAAGTACATGAGACAAAGTATAATGGATCAATTTGGCTAAGTTGAAATCTTTGTTATGCTAAATTAAACTTCAGTAAGTTGAACATCGGGGTAGTAGACTTTTTAGGGCGATTAATAATTGATTTGTTTGAGAAAAAACGTAATAAATGAGTATCCACATGAATAAATGTAAAACAAATAAAAAAATATAAAACTAGGGTACGCCCCAGCCCGCTTCGTGTGCCAACTCTACCACTCGCTGCGCTTGTGACACCTCGGCCTCTGGCCTCGGCATGGGACTTTTAATTGTTAAATTCTATTAATTAAAATTATTGTAATGTTTAATCTTTTTTAGGGGGACAAAAATCCCACAAGGAGTGGAACGAAAATCTTTAACGTAAGCCTAGGTCGAGTTTGGTAACAAATGAAAGAGTCAAATATTCAAGAGAAATTAACTGGCTCAAACTAGACTTCGATAGGTTTATCCTTTCCAGAGTAGTGGTCATTTGAATTTCTAAGTAACTAATTTGAACTATATTATTTCTCTGTTATTTAAAGGTTTTAAGTACATTATTCTGTTCAATAATTATAATTTATGGAACACAATTACAAAAAAATTAAAATATCAAATTACAATGGAAATAACGTTGATCAACTTACTTAAAAATTATGTTGTTGTGAAAGCGTCTCCATATTTTTTCCGCCCTGTATATTTACTAATCTCTGTAATTTGTTAGATAATAATACTGTTGATAATAATTAAGCTCGAACTCTACTTTTTACGTCAGCCTTCTAACGTTTAAAGCATAAACTATACATTTCGTATTAATATATTTAATTAATATGAGTAGGATTTAGAAAATTAATGGTTGTATCAAAGTGTTTTTAATTTCTGAATCTTAAGTAAAATGCATAATTTACGATCACGTGCTTACGTTCAATTTAACAAGTTTTAATTTCTTAAACCAGAAAATCTTCCCAAGGCAAACTTAGCAAGAATACCGAAATACTAAAGCAACAGAAAGTTCCTCGATAACAAAGAGAACTTTGTACTGGCTTTAGAGACCGAGGTAGCCCATTTCTTTAATTTTCAAAGCTTTTCTTTCATCCCTAGTTACATTAGAGGTTTTAATAATTTAATTTATAAATTTCAGTGAGTGAGGTTATTATCTTTTTACGACAAAAAGAAACTAAATTATTATAACTATAATATTGCTAGTAATTTTGTTAATAATACATAACATTAAACAAAAGTCTTAAATTAATTGTTTTCAACCATCATGACTTATTTTCTAGATACATACTATGAATAGGTAAATACATAGATATATGCATAAAGTACAGATATAGATCGAAACATGTATTTGTATACTCAGTCCACTATTATTGGAAAGCATTTATTTTGTAATTATGCAATTAAATTAGCGATTATCGATACATTCTTCATCTAATTACCATATTTTACTAATACTGTATAGTAAAATATTACTGCAAGTTAATCTTATTTATTGAAAGAAAAAATCATTTCACATAATTGTATTTTTTAGCATTATTTGATTGGCTTTATTAATTGACGATTCTCACACTAAAATAATAAAAAAGGTTTCTTTAAGGTCCGACCAAGTTAGATCCAACGAAACTGTGCCTTTAATTAATGTTATTAATTTGTATTTCTGTCAATACTGGAAGCCTATGTAAGCAAGGCAAAAAGTTTCACCAGCAGTTCTATATTACCAGAGTTGCATGACTTATGGCTGTTTTTCCAAAAACGTAAATATCCACTTAGTACTGTTAGGCCAAGATATGCTCTTTATCTCACATATGCTGTTTAAAATGTTGTCATAATAATTTGGCCGGACATTAAGTGATCTGCGTGTTATATTTACCACAAATAGGAGGGGTTCCAGCAGCGGAGGGGATTTATTCAAATACTCGGCTGCTGTCCATCACGGGCGTAACTAACTTCCACGATTAAGTCTTCAAATGCCACAAAAGTATTAAGTTGAAAAAAAAACTTTAATGGACTGTACACAGATATTTAATAGCTATTCATTGTTTACATTTGTATTCATTGTGCTATTGTTATTAATTATTATTTGAATAGTTTATAATGATTTAATTGAATTGTTCCAAACTTTATTTATCAGTGTTAATTAAACCAACCAATGGTCACAGCTGCTAATAACTTACTAGGAACTTCCGTCTCCCAGTTGCCATGATAACATTAAATGGAATAACACAGTGGGGAAGAGTAGTTCTTCTCATTTGCACCACTCAGTCCATCTCTCTCACATAGGTTTACTCAGTAGGTTACTTTTGAAGTATATATAAATACTTAAAGTTTTATTGTTTGGTTCAGAATAATTGTAATTGGAAATAGTCACCTATGGCAAAGAGAATGATTTTAGTTTTTAATTTCCCCCCTCTTAGTTTTTTATATATTCATAAACCTTATACATTAGTGAAGATTTATAACTTAAGAGAAACCGTATAATATTCTATTCATACATTTAACATGATTCCTGATTCCTGATCACATTCCAAAAACTTATTACTCTTTTCAAATAAAGGACCTATTCAAAATTCTATTTTATTTTTTAAACTAAAAACACGATTAGTTTAAAATTTACTTAATAATAATTTTAAAACGTTACAAAATTAAAATGTTGAAGAATATATTTATATATGCAGCCATATTAGATAGATTTTAAAAATAACTTGTCTATTCATAATTTTAAATAAAATTTATTTTTATATTTAGAGTGAGAGATATAGAAATACCTCAAGTAATACAGTTTAAAAAATTGATTAACAATATAGTTTGATTCAGTCATACAGTATAGCTAACAGAATAGCAATAATAACAATGATAGTAATAATCCATTAGTAATACATACAACATTCATTACGTTTCATACAACTAAAAAAAAAAAAAAAAATGAAATAAAATTACAAACTTGGAAGATTATAAAACGTATAATCTTCCAAATTTTACTCTGATACACATATTATGGTAATATTGCTTATAATAGAAAAAAATAGGGCATCTAAGGCAAAGTTCAACGATTCAATCATATGTACACTAAAATAAGTAAATTAAATGAAATAAGAAGCTATACAAAATAAATCTAACTTTCACTTTTTACATACAAAAAGTAAATAATTCTCTTTTTAAACAAACTTCAATTAAATTTTTGATTTGTATACATATTATAATGTATACCAATATTTCGGTGACTTTCCCCGTTGTTTATAATATTCCCTGAAATGTTTTATCTTAACAAACTATAAAAATACTAAAAACACAAAAATGACAGGTATAATATCAAGATAAATAGCCTCTCAAGAAATATAAACATAACGTACATTAAAATTTGTCAAAAAAGAAAAACGTTTTTCCTATATATTTAAGTATACATTTAAAAAACAATAATATAACATACTACAACGAGACAATGTTATTTCATACGTTTACATACAAATACTGTAATAAGAAAATAATTGTGTACTATACTGCTAGAAACCTATTCATAGTATTCAGCTATTCATATAGATGATATTGTTTTAGAGTTATTTGGAATAATCTGTTGCCAGTTCAGATGGCTGTAATTTTGAATGTCACATCGCTATCCACAAAAAATAATAAACTAAAATTAAAACTTCTGTTCTCTAAATCCACATCTCAGTAGTCAGTTTCCTGTCGTTAATTACTTATTCTATTTAGAAAGTGCATACATGTTTAAAGCTTTTGTATAAAGAATTCACGAACAACCACAAGAAAGGTAAAACATATTACCCAAGGTCAATTTATCACAACTCACAAACCCTCCAGTTGGCAAACAAACTCATATTTCAACCCCGGCAGTATAGAGTGAAAAACTCTCGGCAAGAAATGTTATTCTGACCTACTTTTACTTTTATTATAACAATAACTTATTTGGCTGCTTTCAACTTTCTCTTATTTTCATTCGATTATTATTGACATAGTGTGATTTTACTCTCCCCATATGCGTTAGCATATAGAAAATATTGGATTCGTCCAAAAGAGGTTTTTTACAAGTTGGTCTGAAAATCAATTTTAGGGTCCACTGAACCCAAAAAGGTAGTTGAAAAAAATGTTTGTGTCTGTCTGTGGGTGTGTGTGCAGTTCGCTGGAGACCAAACGGATGGGAAATTCGCTGGAGACCAAACGGATGGGAAATTCGCTGGAGACCAAACGGACATTATTATGAAATTTGGTATGTAGGTGGATTTAGCCAATATCTCCAGACCATTCTTTAATTTTTATAAGTTTTTTAACTTTGAGTTTTTATGGGCAAAAAACATAAAAAATAAAACTTTCTCTAAAATTACTCTAAATACTTTAATTAAATTTTCAGGAAATATGTGAATTACAATTTTAAATCTTTTAGTAAAAACCGCATGTCTCTAACTTAACTAGTGTTTTTAAGTATGGAAAAAAACTAATTTGGAAATCAAACTGGTAATTTTCAAAGTTTTGATTTTATGATTTATTTTTGATTTAATATGGGAGAAAGTTTGTGCCATTTCTTTGGAACCATTTATTTAGCTTGTTATGTACATATACAGTTTAAATATTCCAAAAATGCGGAGTGACATCGGGATTGTAGTGATACTTATCGGTGATGCTTTCAGCCGATTTCTATTTAATAAGTCTTATAATTAAATTTAATAAAATTACACTAATCAGTAGTTTTCCATTTATTTTTCTATTTTTATCACTATTTCTGTAGATAAATTAAGAAAACTCTGGTTAAATTTGAATGCAGCTAGAATATAAAATTAAGGTGTCATAAAATTAAAAGTAAACTGTACTTAAACATCAACTGCTTTGACGCAGTGTTTAGTGATAGGGAAGTCAAATTAAGTACTGTCGGCATTAGTGGCGCAGTGTTGTAACCCAACTACTTGGGGACAAAGTGTTGTGGAGATTGTATACGATAGGTTTTATACTCGGTTCTCTTAATACTGGCATGGCGTCTGCTCAGTGTTTGCCATTCTTGTTTGCCCCAGACATTTGGTCACTACTAGAAAAGTCTAGGGTGTCCGTGTTGGGTCAGTGTTCGGATATTGTGTAGGGAGAGAACTGAGTTTGTCAATTAGCTGAAAATTAGACCAACATTACGTTGTTCGGATTCTACGTAAAGCTGTAGGTCCCTTAGTTGCCCTGGCTATTGGGCTATTAATAAATGGCCATTTCTGAGCTCAAGTCAAACTCAGTTAGCAACCATACTACACAGGTAATTTACACTTCATCCGACTCTCATATAACCACTTATATTCGCCTTAAAATAGGCACAAAGTTGTGTCGGCACCTCAAATTTGAGAATAAAAAAAGTAAGATAAGAGTAAATGGAATTTATTACAATATAAGCACAAAATGCTCAAATATATTACAATACAAGTACAAAATGCACAAATATTATGGTGATCGATTTCGGTGAACCACGCTCACCTTCCTCAGACCAGAGAGATTTACAAAAGAATCATTTGTGCATTTTGTAATTGTATTGTAAATGGAATTTTAATCCCAAATTAAGAAATTGGAAATAAAATGAATTTTGTATATCTAGAAGAGTTGAAGGAAATATATTTTGGTCTACCACCTATTCTATTTCTACTAATATATATTGCATTGAACAATACGGCTTTTGTCTTTTTACCCTTTACTATGGCTTATTACACAACACCTTATCTGTTTTAAGAAATAAGAACATATCGTGTGAAGACATTGCTTTCCAAAAGGTGTCTTGTAAACTCTATTGTAATAACCCATCCATCTATACACGTACGGTGGTATTGACCCACTAACCCTCCCACACATACACACAGTGGTATAGCCTATATACCATAAATCTAGGTTAATGTCTGTTAGGGAAATGTAGTTTCTTAATGTCGAATAACGAAGTCATCTCTCTTTCAAATCATCTCTCTTTCATCTTACAAATTTTTACTTATCTGAGCCTATTGAATTAATATGACGAATTTTAATATTACTAAGCATCGGAATATTGCAAAAAAAATCTTTTGGTGTTGATTAAAAATCCTGCCAGATATACATGGACATCTGTTGGATGTCACTCTGTGGACATGACTGTGACCCTCTCTCCCAAGCAAGAACACCTCATAATATAACGTCAAATATGTCACTGTGTCAAATATCGAATCAAGGGTAGTTTGGAAAACTATTAAATCTCTGTACTCTATTCATTATTGTTATCCATCAGTAAGACGCGGATCGTACGGATATAGGCGAATATGAGGGTCGAATGAGTGTGATGAGTGTAGTGATGTTATTTACTAATAACAACAGGGGCATCTGAGGGACCGACAATGTTATGTGGATGTTGCACAGTTAGGGATAGCAAATAGTTTCAACATATCGTTATATCGGATTATCAGTATATCGCAAACCAAATATTGATTTAACGAAAATATGGAAAGAAAAATATCGATATATCGGGTAACCAATATATCGAATTATAAATGATTTATCTGTTTAAAATTATGCACTATCTCTTATGTCGTGACCAAAAATACACTCATGTTTTGCTGTCACTATTTAGAATAGTCCACTGAATGTAAAAATGAATACACTTATCTACACGAAACAAGTTTTGGTCTGTGGGGTTGAATGAAAAAAATGAAAATAATTATACCTTTAATTATTATGGTAATTATAAAATAATAATGTAATAACATTGTTCTTTTTGTTTTTAACATTTGAAAGTGCCACCAGGCTTCTTATAAACACTATCAATTTTATGTAAGCATTTGATCTTGTGGACTATAAATTATTCTTGAAGAAATTCGGAGCTGACAGTGTTAAACAAATCAATTCACTGAACTACATTTTAGTGCGATAAACTCACGTAAAAATACCAAATAACGTTACTTTAGTATTTCTATGCATGTTTTTTACGCATAGGAAGCAGTTTAAATGTTTTTGTTCGAATCGTGATGATTTTGAGGAGAGAGAATAACGTCAATATTTAGTGATATAATATATCGGACCAAACAAATATAGCCGACATTATCGAAAGAAAATATCGAGACTAATATATATATATATATATATATATATATATATATATATATATATATATATATCTATATCGATATATCTATCGAAATATATTTATCGGTATTTCTGATTTATCGATATATCGTTGCCATACCTATGCACAGTTACTACAGATTCGGCCTTTCAAACTGCAGAACACAGAGAACTTACTGTTGACTAGTCGCCATTTTTACTACAAGTGTTGTGCGAGTGCTTACGCACAGGTGGTAGCAAACAACATTGTTAGTCACTCTTTCATCTTATCTCTTGATTATAATAAGTTTTATGTAAACGGTACTACAAAGCGTTACAAGTACTATATTATATAACACCCTGTATAATAGAACACCTAAACTTGTTAAAACATTAAACAATATTTAATAATTATCTAAATACAAATATTATTTTTCTAATACATATTTAACTAAACGTTTTTAACATTTTTAAAACAGTATAGATAATACCTTAATACATTTAAATATAAATACAACTATAACAATAAAGTATAAAAGTGGAATTCGTAAACTTTGAAATTCAAGAAAGATTCATGAGATGCAAATCTAAGCTCGAGTGAGAAGGATCAAAGAGGTTGTTAGAGGTGAACGCAGTCCTACCTAGCTTCAACCAGAAAATAACCTATTTAAAATTGAAAAATTATGTAACAAATATCTACCAGAGACGTTTTTATACATTATTAATCTACTCTTTTACCCAAAGATAACTGTATAAATTTCAACTGAAGACTTGTTATTTGAAGAGGTTACACTTAAAAACATTTTTTAAAGTGTTACTATAAACGGTTGGTTAGAACTTTTTTTATACTACATTACAAAAATGTTATAAATTATATCGCACAATTTCATTATGAGTTATGTGCCTTAGATGCCAAATTAGCCACTTTAGGTAGCCATATTCCAATATCTCAATTAAAGAATTAAACAAATATTTTCCTCTCGACACATTTATTACTTATAAGAATACTAACAATTTTACTAAAAAACAAAATCAAAATCATCTTTTGAATATTTTATCACCCTTAACATTCGATTTGTTCTAGTGGTAATGAATTGAACGGATGGATTTATACATGTACTAACTCACAATAAAATTGCTGGACAACATTCTGGGCACTGTGATCGCAATTGAACAACCTTCTATACTTCATTAAATCTTTTTTCAACTTTACACTGTTGCGGATTTTGCACACGTGAAGGGAGAAGTAAGTCACGAGCATGAAGTACTGCAGCTCAGCAATGGAAGGATTCCCTCCGCTGCTGAATCCCTTGCTTGTGCTAAATATAACACGCAGGTCGCTTTTAATTCTGGCATAATTACACAAGATGACAGTAAATATTAGTTACTTCACTTCTAATTGCAGAGCAGAGTTAACGACAGTTACGATCTACTTTACACAAAACATTTCGACTATTTACAGCACAAATTTGAATACATGTTGACAAACACATTCAGACAGAGATCGTTGCTGAGAGATCACAGGGAGACCCCTGAAAACTGTAACTATCGAATGTTTTATATCGATATTTACATATATCAATCGAATGTTACTCATCAATACCACAGACATAAAGTAGGAAATTTACTTCCTAAACGCTGAAATGTTTTATTTTATTTACTTCCATCTGAACCTTAAAATATGGATATTATCTAAATACATAATATAAAGAATGCATCTACCTGTACGTTACCCTATAGTCTGTCAATTCACCAAAAGACAAATTAGTATTTTACAATTAATTTGACAATGTTCTATGCTTAATAATAGTAGTTTATAATACGTTACAAAAGTGATAAACTAAACAGAAATGTTTTATTTATTATACTTCTAAGTTGTTCGTTACAGCTTGACGTTTCATTGTGAATCCCTATGATCTGAATAAGGTAAAATTGAGTTACCGCAATCGTTTACAATGTTATTTGTTACAATGTGTACTTGCTTTATAATAAATAAATGATTCCAAAGAATTGGCACAAACTCTCTCCCATATTAAACACTAAAAAATCAAAACTTCAAAAATTACCAATTTGATTCCCAAAATATGCTTTTTTTGTCATAACTCAAAAATTAGTTAAGTTATAGATGTGGTTTTTACTAAAATATTTTAAATTGTAGTTCACATCTTTTCTGAAAATTTAATCAAAATCGTTTAAACCATTTTTGAGAAAATTGCATTTTTGTATGTTTTTGCCCATACAATAAAAAAACTAGAATTTCACAAAAAAATTGAAAAAAAAATATTCTGAACAAAATTTCATAAGAATTTATCCATCCGTTTGGTCTCCAGCGAACTGCGCGTACACACAGACAGACACACATACGGACAGACACCAACATTTTTTCCCGAAATAAAAACACTTTTTGGGTTCAGAGGATCCTAAAATGGATTTTTAGACCAACTTGTGAAACTTCTTTTTACGATCACAATAATTTCTCTATGCTATGGCATATGGGAGAAAGTGAAATGTGTTGGTTGACGTTCACTTGTTTTGAATTATTATTATTTAGTTTACACAAGACAAGGAACAACACCAGACCATGCAGTTAAATGGTAGAATATACGAGATATTTATAACTATTATGACCAAAGCCATGTACTCATTTATAATCTCGTATGTATTTTTGTTATGTAAAAGTTCATCCTTTACAGCAATAATTTAACTGTGGGCAGGATGTGCGTTTGAGAGCAGAGTTTCATTATGTAAATTGTAACAAATTCCACAGACGGCAAAGATTGGGCAACACTTTCTCATTTAAGAGAATTAAAGCGTCCTTTAGTTAGAATAAAGGCTTGTCTGGCCTAGCTTAGAAAATCTCTCTTTCCCTTTTTTTAAACTGTTACATATTTCCTCAACTATCAGGCTACGTTTATAGTTAAATTGTGCTTTTTTTTGTATTTTACTTATTATTGTTAAATACTTCCTGTATAATTAATGTTATACTTTAGTTTGAAATATTAAGTACATTTAGAGGGAAGTTCTTCAACTGTAATATTACATTTATTTATACTCGAAAAAATACTTATAATAATTTACATTTATTTATGTATTCAACTAAATTGCGAATAATATTTTTTGATTGTGTGATGCTACAGTATTTATAATACGAAATATTTTTAAAAATCTTTTGCATATTTTTGAAATCTACTTTAGTTGACATTATAACTATTTAAAATACTACGTGGTTCGGATTCTACGATAAGCTGTAGTTTGTATAGTGGCCTAGTAAGTAACAATGACCACACTCGTTTATCTACAGTAATCACTTTCATTCGCCCCTTATATTTTCCCATATCTTGAAAGTCAGCGTCTTAATAATGCATTTTTTTCATTTAAAATGTTGTGACCTTAAGAGTCTGCAGAGGCTGTCGGAGGCTGACGGCCATGTTGGTTTTAATCTCATCAAAACAATGTTATTTTCGAACCGGACATACGATCACGCGTATCCAAATTGTACAGTTATTTCTAAACGGAATTTTTCCAAAAAAATTTCATTTGATCAAGAATAAAACTGCACGTTGGAATTACTTGCGAATTCGTAATTAGTTTTATAGAAAAAAATCATAACAAATTTTTAGTTTAAAGTTTTTATTTTCACCTATTTTTCAAAACTAAGCGTATCTATTCAACATATCAAAAGCAAACCCAATGCGCAATATGATAACGTTTAAAATAACACCTCATACACAAATGTTAGTCAATAAATAACGAAAAATATGGATTTGCAAATAACATTGTTCTTATGGGATTAAAACCAATATGGCCGACAGCCTCTGTAGACCCTAAAATATGTTCCGTAACTTATAATGTCAGTATTGTAATACAAATAAATTGATCTTATTTCCTTATACAAATGTTGATGTTACATTTACCACAACTTGCCATGTAAATTGCCAAGGTCAACTGCATGAATAGCAGCACACATAGGGGGGGGGGGGGAGGGAGGCAAACCATATATTACACGAGATCAATCTCCAAGGGTGGCAAACAAAGTCATTTTTCTCTCCCGGCTGGATGCCGCGGCTACGGGGATCCCTCCCCCAAAAAATTGAGTTTTGTGACCTACTTTCATCTCTAATACAGACTTGACGTAAGAGTTTATCGAATCATTTCCTCATACGATTATTGCTAAAGTTTGTTTGGTTTTAAGGGTTGTGTTTTTGGCAGAAGTATTGTATCTTAAATAAGGTAAAGAATATATTGTAGTAAAAAAAGATATTTTTCAGCATGTTCTCAATGTTTAATTAATTATTACGTTGTAAATCGTACGTTAATTAATTCTTCTAACTTTATACACGTAAAACGAGTATTTTACTGGCAGTTAACCGTGCTCTTTTTATTCATTACGTAAACAGTTTTCATAAGTACAAAATAGCAAAAACGATCCCAAACTATCTAATAAATTACACGTAGTAGATTACATAAAAATAGTCTTAGGTAGATCCTTGATCAGATCTACTCGACTAAATTCCATGGAATTTAGTCGAGTAGATTTCTACGACCTCAAATCGTCCAACATGACTTTAGGACGACAATATGATCCTTTGTGGTAGACTTGTGTAGGTAGTGGAGTTAATATTTCTACGACCTCAAATCGTCCAACATGACTTTAGGACGACAATATGATCCTTTGTGGTAGACTTCTGTAGGTAGTGGAATTAATATTTCTATGACCTCAAATCGTCCAACATGACTTTAGGACGACAATATGATCCTTTGTGGTAGACTTGTGTAGGTAGTGGAGTTAATATTTCTACGACCTCAAATCGTCCAACATGACTTTAGGACGACAATATGATCCTTTGTGGTAGACTTGTGTAGGTAGTGGAGTTAATATTCGGATTTCATGTGAATAATATCAAACCAAAGGTCCAAAATAAGAGAGTTTGTCTAGACAAGGATGTTGAGATCTTGAAATCAGTCTTTTTTATTCCTTCTACAAACAGACTTAGGGAGATGAGAAGGCGAGAACAAAGCATGCATTGTCACTCCAACAACACGTCATAAACTGCAAGTTTATAGCTTTTGGTTTCTAGATGACATAACTGTGGTTACGAGCTGTCACCATGAGTACCACCTTGCATGTTTTAACACATCTTTGTGGTTCTAGTTTAATTCCATTTGGTTCTATAAATATCTTTAAAACTATTATTTTTTTATAGAGCACTGGATATGACCTAAACTAGACTTATATCCCTGGCTGTTCTGTTGAAAACAACAAAATCAAGTTTATCATGCTTTCAAATGTTGTCAGTTTTAGTGACACTAAGAATCGGGCTTGTCAGTAATTTGAAAATCAGACCAATACTTTCTTTCTTTTTAAGTTTTTACATAAGTTTTAAGTTTAGATTGTATATTGGTTTTTTCGTTATTTTGGTGTCTATTATTACTTTCTAGTGTACTTTAATTTTAAATAAAAAATATGTTAGCATTGTGCTAATTTTATGTGGTGGAGAGGGCCTAACTTCGCCTCTTAGAAATATATAGACTTTTTCAATTAATTTTAAAATAATTTTGTGAAATCAAATATTATATTGATATGTGAATGATTAACAACTACGGTAGATGTCAGACAAAGTTCTAAAGCTTGAACTGACAAAAAACACAAATTTTCAAATTGTACATAAAGTTTAATTTTGTACCCAAAAAGGATCTGAATAAAACATGATAAATAAATGATAAACCGAAATAAATCAAGAAACATTTACAGTTATAAAACGAGTCAGCTTAAGTAATCTGAATTCTCCTCACACTTTTTGCCTCTGCTTTTTTGAGAAGGCAAACGGTTTTGGCTTAGTTTTTATCCGAAAAACACATGACATCGATAAATATACTCATTGGTTTTTGTAATATCATATACTAACAAATGTTATCTTGTTTATTGAATAGTATTCATTAGTATGGAAAATTAATTGAAATAATAGTATCACTGTACAAAATCAAATGTCTCTCAATATACATCCATACAAATCTCCTAAGTGCATTAATACTGTTTTACTAGCATGATATTAAGTTTACGTTTATTGCTAAGCTTAGATTTTAATGTTCTTTATGCTATTAATTCAGAACCATTAAGCATCTGTTTCATTTAATGGAACTAATGAACTAACGATATCAGGGCTTGCTACATTACAATGTGTACAGTCTGTTTAAACACGTAGAGACTACTGTGATTACAGTATAGTCTAGATCATTGAATGTAGTTTCATGGTTCCTAGAACTGTCGGTAGTGGACCATTTACATATCACTGACAGGGAAATGGGATTTACTGAAGCATGTACACATGTATCTGTTTACAAGTACTACAACCTAGGTATCAGGACATGCCATTACAATGTGTACAGTCTGTTTGAACACAAAGATACCACTGTGATTACAGTATAGTCTGGATCACTTGAATGTAGTTCCCTTCGACTGTCTGTAGTGGACCATTTACATATCACTGACAGGGAAACAGGATTTACTAAGGCATGTGTTTGTTTACTAGTCGTAGCTGTAACGTCCAAGGTTTATCGTGAGTGGATAATAATAAATCCATACTATATGTATGAATATAATGTGTTTCAACATTATTTTCCCATCTAACCCTCAGTATTTCTAGAAAGGGGAGTGGAGCAACTCTCGATCGTCAGAGACGTGTGATTAGGGTTCTATGTATTACCACAGAGGGACTTATCCACTTTGTGACCACGCCCAGTTCCCAACCAGCACTAAGTATTTCTAGAAAGGGGAGTGGGGCAACTCTCGATCCTCAAGGGACGTGTGATAAGGGTTCTATGTACTACCCCGGAGGGATTCATCCTGCTTGTGACCACGCCCAGTTCCCAACCAGCACTCAGTATTTCTAGAAAGGGGAGTGAGGCAACTCGTGATCCTCAGGGGGCATGTGATAAGGGTTCTATGTACTACCCCAGAGGGACTTATCCACTTTGTGACCACGCCCAGTTCCCAACCAGCACTAAGTATTTCTAGAAAGGGGAGTGAGGCAACTCGTGATCCTCAGGGGGCATGTGATAAGGGTTCTATGTACTACCCCGGAGGGATTCATCCTGCTTGTGACCACGCCCAGTTCCCAACCAGCACTCAGTATTTCTAGAAAGGGGAGTGAGGCAACTCGTGATCCTCAGGGGGCATGTGATAAGGGTTCTATATACTACCCAGAGGGACTTATCCACTTTGTGACCACGCCCAGTTCCCAACCAGCACTAAGTATTTCTAGAAAGGGGAGTGAGGCAACTCGTGATCCTCAGGGGGCATGTGATAAGGGTTCTATGTACTACCCCGGAGGGATTCATCCTGCTTGTGACCACGCCCAGTTCCCAACCAGCACTCAGTATTTCTAGAAAGGGGAGTGAGGCAACTCGTGATCCTCAGGGGGCATGTGATAAGGGTTCTATGTACTACCCCAGAGGGATTCATCCAGCTAGTGACCACGCCCAGTTCCCAACCAGCACTCAGTATTTCTAGAAAGGGGAGTGGGGCAACTCTCGATCCTCAAGGGACGTGTGATAAGGGTTCTATGTACTACCCCGGAGGGATTCATCCAGCTTGTAACCACGCCCAGTTCCCAACCAGCACTCAGTATTTCTAAAAAGGGGAGTGTGGCAACTCTCGATCCTCAAGGGACGTGTGATAAGGGTTCTATGTACTACCCCGCAGGGATTCATCCACCTTGGTGACTACGCCCAGTTTTTATCCAATAGGGATTTTACTGTATTATCCTATTGGATACATCCTATTGTTTTATAAAACATCTACAATAGCCTTCATGTATATGTATTATAAAACAATAGTACCTAATATTTTAATTGAACTTTATTCTAGAAATATAAGCTAATATATATATAATTATAATTATTATCTTTTAGTTATAAAAGCATCTGTAATATATTTTTAAATTTATATTTCAAATTTGTAGTTTTTTATTCTTTATTTTCCTCCACTCGATAGGGTTATACTTTATTTAGTAACTTTTTACACATGTACTTTCTTCTATTTGTCCTTTGAGCTGTAAGTATGTATACTTTATTCCACTATAACATGTCGTTTTGCATATGTTATATATGTACAATTATTTTGTAATATGTTCACTATAAATTACTGTATTTTATCTTAAATTTTAGTTTCTTATAATTTAAGTTATTCAAAAGTCTCTGTGAGACTGTATAACTCGGCTCCCACGCACAGTTGTCCATGTGGGGACCTTTTCCATGTTTAAAAATTTATAAGTGTAATTGTATTTTGGAAATATATAAACAATTATTATTATTATTATTATTAAATGAAGGCTTCTCGAAATAAGTATTAAGGAGACTTTCGACTTTGGTGTAATATCTATAAGGTAATTGTTGTGATTTAGTTCATATTTTACGTTATTGCCAAATTTGTAAAGAGAATGATTCTAATTTCTTGATAAACTAAAACATAAAATCATAATATGTAAATATATATTAGCTACAGCGTTGTGAAGGTGCAATAGGAAATTATTGCCTAAAGGTTACAATGAGTAAATTGTTTTGAATCAACGTAAACTTAGATTTTAAAATACTATGATTCGGATTTAGATACGGATAAAGCTTGTTCGTATTTTAATGCAGATATTTATGAGTGTAGGATAGTATTGGTGACTATGTAGTCTTGTTACTAACTGAGTTTGACAGTTCAGAAACGACCGATTATTAATAACCCGACGGACAGGATAACTAGGTGATCTACAGCTTTACGTGGAATCCAAACCACTTAGTATTGGTCTGACTTACTCAGTTGTCTTCCCTACTCAACATCTGGACCTTGAGTACCCCAACATGTATGATGATACTTCAATTGTATATTCAGGTATTATATAAATTATAATATAGTAATGAACTATCCATACTTATTTATTTATTGGTGTACATTGAAATACACCATATAATTCATAAATAAATTATCTCAAATTGATTTTCATTTTCGTTCTATTATAATGGAACCTTTGTAGCACAACATTTGTCTCTAGTGGTGCAGGGCTGTAACCCAGCTACTTGGGGACAGTGTTGTGGAGATTATAGGCAATAGGTTCTATGCTCGGTTCTCTTAATACTGACAAGGTGTCCGCTCAGTGGTTACCATCGATTTGTACTAGAGAAGTCTGGGGTGTCCATGTTGCATGGTAGTCAATGTTCAGATGATGTATAGGAAAGAGAACTGATTATCAGGCTTGTCAGTTAGATGAAAATCAGGCCAACACTACGTGGTTCGGATTCCACGTAAATCTGTAGGTCCCTTACTTGCTTTGGTCATTGGGCTATTAATAAATAGTTGTTTCTGAGGCATAGTCAACCTTAGTTAGTAACAATGACTACACTCGTTCATCTACTCTCATCACACTCATTAGCACATATCTTGACGTTCGGCATCTTACTAACGATTAATTGTTATGAACTTTAGTTGTATAAAACTATTGCAATTAATACAATAACATAACCTACCACCAATCAATATACCGCTTCGTGACTGAACACTGTGTGTTCCTTGTACCATGAATTGATGATGCCGTAAATGGCCGTCGACCTTATTTGATATCCGGTTCCGGTCTAAGTGGACATTGCTATATTTTACATCACAAATAATGCTATCATCACCTGTCTACATATCACTGGTTACAAACAATGTAACAAAACAGTGGTGTGTAATAAATAATGAATGTAACGAGATAGGTTGCTTTTCGCGTAATGAATTTTATGCTAAAAAATATAATATATTTAGACAATTTATTCTGCATAACATATCTATGTAATTTCCAAGATCCTTAAGATTCAGTAGTTTTCTGTTATCTATACATATAAAAGCCAAACCCCACTTACTCACTCACTCATCAAACACCACGGAATGGATTTACCCGAAATTTTAAAGGAAGTTAGCTTCAGTATCGAAGGGAGTCACCAAGAAAGGATTTTTCAAAATTCCATTCCTAAGGGGTACAGACAGTTCCTCAAAATTTCCTTTTTTCAATAAGAATAACATGGAACTGGGTTGATTTAAGTAAATTACTAACGGCTGTTTTGTAAATAAATAAACATGTTTATTTTATTTTATTTTTTTTTGTTGACATTATCCTATTGATTATTAAGAGTTTACAGCATTTATTATTAAGTAATGTCAGCATTGAGTTTGACATTACAGCATTAAGAGTTTAATCTTAAGTTGTAGAAAAAAAAGAAACAGTTATGTGTGGTTAAAAGTCACATGCACGTGAAGCGTGCAGGGGTGTCCCCTAGTTATGGTATAAAGTATATGTTTAATTTAATTGCAATAATACTAAGATGTAGGTACTGTTAAATAAATAAAATAACAAGAACTGGTCACAAACAAATTCGTGGATAGTTTGGTTGGTTATGCCAGAACAAGTTCGCATATCTCGTAATTGTAAATGCTGTGTATTTAATATTAAAAAATAAGAAATAGGCTAGTAAAATAATTAAAATTAATTTGACTATTATAATTTCAGCGTTCAAAAATATATTGAGTCACTAAAACTATCAAATGCATACAAAAAAGGGGCTAGGGTGGGTTCTTTAAGATTGCAGACATTAAACATCATTGACGAAGACTTTAAACGACCAAAAACCCGCCCCTTGGGGCAATGATGGCTGGGCCACTTTATAACAAGTCTTCACTACTCTCATACCTCAGATCACAAAATGTTTTCTACACTTTTTTATTTAACGTATGGCGTTAAATAATTGTCTAAAATATGTGTTGTATTTTTCTAATCAAGTAATTTATTGCGTTATAATTTATGTCAGTTTGAAAAGCCTGTTTATTCTTTAAAAGCCCAAAGAAGTTGAATTCGTAAAACTACCTTGAATAAATCAAATATATAAATAAGTCACGATAGTGATATGTTAGAATCACTTTAATTGATATTATAAAAGTAGGGCTAGTTTTGGATACAATTTTAGTTTATTCATAAAGGTTTTGAAAATAAACTACTGATTGTATTTTACTGAAAGAAATATACAATATTCTGACCTACCTTACACGTAAAGTAGTATTGATCCAACCGACCACCTTACACATACATTGGTATTGACCCACCTACCCACCCTTACACGTACGATAGTCTTGATCCATCAACCCACCCTTACACGTTTAGTGGTACTGACCTTTAGAGGGTGCAGTGGTATTGACCTAACTTTACACGTAAAAAGGTAAGGTTCCTACACCCTTACACACACCCTTACTCGTACGGTGGTATTGGCCCACCTACCCACCCATACACGTACAATAGTTTTGATCCATCCACCCACCCTTACACGTTCAGTGGTACTGACCCACCCACCTTTAGAGGATGTGCAGTGATATTGATCTAACCTTACACATAAATTGGTAAGGTTCCTACACACATACACACACCCTTACACGTACGATAGTCTTGATCCATCAACCCACCCTTACACATTTAGTGGTACTGACCTTTAGAGGGTGCAGTGGTATTGACTTAACATTACACGTACAGTGGTAAGGTTCCTACACCCATACACACACCCTTACACGTACGATAGTCTTGATCCATCAACCCACCCTTACACGTTTAGTGGTACTGATCTTTAGAGGGTGCAGTGGTATTGACCTAACTTTACACGTACAGTGGTAAGGTTCCTACACTCATACACACACCCTTATTCGTACGGTGGTATTGGCCCACCTACCCACCCTTACACGTACAATAGTTTTGATCCATCCACCCACCCTTACACGTTCAGTGGTACTGACCCACCCACCTTTAGAGGGTGTGCAGTGATATTGATCTAACTTTACACATAAATTGGTAAGGTTCCTACACACATACACACACCCTTACTCGTACGGTGGTATTGACCCACCCACTCACCCTCAAACGTACAGTAGTATTTACCCAGCCATCCTTACACATACAGTAGTATTGATCCACCCACCAACCCTTACTCGTACAGTGGATTGACCCACCCGACCAACCTAAAATAAATAAATGCCAGAAGTATGAAAAAATCATATTCATTTTTACTGTCAGAAAATCTACATTTATCTTAGTTGTTACTAACTGTATTTATAAATTAGACGTAATTACATAAAGTGTGTATTTAAAATGCAAAGAAGAGATTTCTGTTTTGATTGTAAACCAACCATACGGTCTGTCAATGTCTAGTTATGTGAAGAATAGAGATGGCAAAGATATATCGATATATTGGAAATATCGATAAATATGTTTCGATATATCGTTATATTAGTATCGATATTTTCTTCCGATAATATAGGTCACATCGATATATTAGTACCATATATAATATCACTAATTATTGACGTTATTCTCTCTCCTCAAAATCAGAACGCTATTTTAAATAGTGACAGCAAAATATTACTGTATTTTTGGTAATGACAATAGTTAGTGAATCATCTTAAAGAGATAAATAATTTATAATTCGATATATCGATTACCCGATACATTGATATTTTTCATTCGAATTATCAGTATATAGATATTTTGTATGCGGTATATCGATAATTCTATATATCGATCGATATGTTGAAAATATTTGCCATCCCTGGTGAAGAAATCCTTTACGATTCATACGTGGGAAGACGGGAACGTACTACATTATGCCCCAGTCTATGTCTCACTATAACTTAGCCACCCCCGAGTATAAATCAACCCACATTAAATGTCTACTGAGCAGTTCCCCGCAGAGGGTGGCTGGTAATTGATGGTACGAAGTAGATTGTGCCTGGCTAGCGTTCTACTATATAAAACTGAGTTAGTTTGGTCGCATTTGCAAACCGAAAGCCAAATGCGACTGCAAACATCCCCTTTGACGAACCTCAGATGGTTGTTAAACGTACATTTATATATTTACGTAAACGTCCTTTGATAGTAAAGTAACTGCATAACTTTTCTCCTAAACCCTTTTAACTACTTTTTGTATGTAATAAATAGAATACTTCATGTTCTTTTTAAAGTTAATTATACTTTTATAGGGTAAACCGAACCTAACCGAAGCTAAGCAACGACTGCATGCTGATGCGCAACGGCGGTTAGTTCGTAGGTTGAAAATAAAAGATTGAGAATTTAATGTGAAATGATTGTTTATTAAAACACTGATTATCAACCGTTTAATTAATAATACGAACTGAATGAATGAATAAAACAAGTAAATACAGATAAATATAATGCCGGATTATAAGACATAATTAAGACTGCTGCAAAGAAACGAAGTAAACTGAATATTAAGGTGGGCGGAGCTGAATGCGTCCGTGGCTTCTCGATACTAACTTGATACTGTCACCTTTCTCCGAAAGGTAGAGGGCCTGGGGGTGTGACCTTCACCAATCATGGTGAAGACCTAACACAAAACCTAACGAAACCATGGTGTCCCATAGCTCCGAATCCCACAGCTCCAAAACATTGTTTTCTGCCCTGACAGATCAAAAGGTCAGGTGTCCTATAGGCCCGAATCGCATATCTACGATTCTCGTGAAACCGAATATGAAGTTTTCGCACAGGTCCGAATTTTTCAGGATGTCATCGCAGAGCCCCGAAAGTATTTGGTCAGAAGTCCCATAGCTCCGAATCCTATAGCTCGATATCTCTTAGTGCCGAATCTTTTAGATCCGAATCTTTCAGCGGGTGTGTCATAGCATCGAAATATCTAACCTAATCTAAAATAACCTATCAAAACATAACCTTTCATGTTTTAAGAATACCATTTGTATTTTATATTATGTATGCATACAAGAGTAAATTATCGATTATTAACGTAAATCAATTGAATATTAAAAAAAAACTGATAATTATATTTTTGGCTGTCTAAAAGTACTATTTAACTATGATTGACACATTTTGTTTAAATATATTTTATTTAGTTGATAAGGGTACGTTTCTGGAAATATAAGTACTAAAGGGAGACATTAAAAAAAATTCTGTAAATTTTTAGAGTTAGACCTTAATTTTACCAAATTTTCCGTAGAAGATCCTTATATCTTATTATAATAGTGGCGTTTGAGAAACTGATGCATCACTATTCTAGACCAGAGATTACACATTACTTCCTCATCATTATTTATTAAGTAATTTTATTAATTAAAAGGTCTGCCACTACTACTCGTTCTACATTTACATGGCACTGACTGAGCTAACGCTACGAACTGGAACATAAAACAGCTGATAATAATTAGTGATACAAAACTTGTTTGACATAAATGGTTTTGGTTTCAGTTTCTCATTGTAAATAGAACTAAACATTTTAAAATGAGTATGTCTCTTTAACATTTGAACATTTTTATCACTTCATATGTTTATATTTTAGTAATAGTTACACGTTTTTAGCTGGTTTTCATTTATTTGTTTAATTATGCACTCATTGACACACTTTTCACAGATTACTGCTGAAAAGTTAAAAATCGAATTTAAGATTGTAAACTGATAACTGGAGCTTGAAATAATTTGAACGTGACAAGACCAAAGTGTCAATTGAGTTTTCAATGTTTCAAAAACCTAAGGACGACTTCAGTAATTAAAGTGCCAGGACGTACCGAGAGCCAAGGAACAAAGCCCACAACACTGAGTGGAGTCCTTTCTTCGGATTCATTACGTCTTTTGTGTTCTCCCCAAGGACTTTATTAGCATTCTGATTGTTTTACATCGTTAACGGCCATTATTTGTGATTTTGAACGAGTTAATAATTTCCACGTTTGTTGTTCATTTCATTTATAATGAAATTATAGTGCCATTTTTCTATACTATACTACATTAAATATAGATTCCCATATATATATATAAGACGCCGACACTACTTTAATCTTGGCTACATGACAAAGCTCTCAACCCACGTTTGTTACAAACTTTAACCAATACAATCCAGACCACGTGTTGAACACTGACCAGGTTCTGTGGATACTGGAGGGTAGTATAGGTAAGCTGTGAACTGCGAGGCTACATGACAATGCTCTCAGGCCACGTAAGTGACGTTCCTCTACTAGTGAAATACAGACTGAATGTCCAACACTAACCAGGTTCAGTGGGTACTGGAGAAAGTTGTGTTCTGTGAGGGGACAAGACAACGCTCTCACCCACGGTTTTTTAAGTACTTCAGCCAGTGCAACCCAGACCGTTTGTTGAACACTAACCAGGTTCAGTGGGTACTGGAGGAAGTTGTGTTCTGTGAGGGGACAAGACAACGCTCTCACCCATGGTTTTAAGTACTTCAGCCAGTGCAACTCAGACCGTTTGTTAAACACTAACCAGGTTCAGTGGGTACTAGAGGAAGTTTATTTTTTTTTTTGTTTTTTTTGTTTTTTTTTTTTTATTAAAACTTCACTCGCCAGTTGACATGGCCCTACAGGCCTGTGCGTCAACATTATTCAACGAGTGAAGTACCGACCGTTGGCTCAGTGGGGATTCGAACCTTGGACCTTGCCCTCCGCAGTCCGAAGCCTTAGCCACTGAGCCATCACGCCGGCAAAGTTGTGTTCTGTGAGGGGACAAGACAACGCTCTCACCCACGGTTTTTTAAGTACTTCAGCCAGTGCAACCCAGACCGTTTGTTGAACACTAACCAGGTTTAGTGGGTACTGGAGGAAGTTGTGTTCTACGAGGTGACATGATAACGCTCTCACCCGTGATTTGTTAAATACTTCAACCAGTCCATTCCAGATCACATGTTGAACAATGACCAGGTTTAGTGGGTACTGGAGGAAGTTGTGTTCTACGAGGTGACATGATAACGCTCTCACCCGTGATTTGTTAAATACTTCAACCAGTCCATTCCAGACCACATGTTGAACAATGACCAGGTTTAGTGGGTACTAGGGGAAGTTGTGTTCTACGAGGTGACATGATAACGCTCTCACCCGTGATTTGTTAAATACTTCAACCAGTCCATTCCAGACCACATATTGAACAATGACCAGGTTTAGTGGGTACTGGAGGAAGTTGTGTTCTGCGAGGTGACATGACAACGCTCTTACCCGACGTTTGTTAAATACATCAACCAGTGCAATTCAGACCACATATTCAACACTGGCCAGGTTCAGTGGGTACTGGAGGGAGTTTGTGTTCTGTGAGGTGACGTGACAAACCTATCACACCAGATTCGTTAAATGGTTCAACCAGTGCAATCTGGTCCAGCTGTTGAATATTGACCAGGTTCAGTTAATACTGGAGGGTACTAAATGTAGGTTGTGAACTGCGAGGCTACATGACAACTCTCCCACACCATCTTAGTGATGAACTCGGACCACTCTTTTTGAAACTTAACCGCGCGTTTACCATCGTTATGAAATGATTAAAATTAATAGAAAGTGAACGATAAAGGCTAAACAACTAATTGCCAAAACGTTCACTAGCCTCTATGCATAACGCCACCGATCAATAGGTCAACTGTCCAAACTTGTTAATCTCAGCGACATCTGGTTTACCAGCAGCTGGTCAGCGCCTGTTTAGCCACTGACCCATCCGGTTAACTGCCAAAGCCCTATGGATTGGGTTTCTGCCAATCTCATTAGAACCTTAATACCTTACCCCCCTCTTCGGTGTGACGCTTACATTTTCAGTACCATTAGTATTACTACGTAGAGATTTAAAATACTACATCAAAACAGTATCTCAGTCACTAACCAAATTGCCGTACCTAATGGATAGATAGCGTTTGATAAATTTTATTGTTTTCTAACCAAATTAAACAATTTTTTAGTCAAATGTGTATTAGGTAGTGTATGATATATTGTCTGTCGCTATTTTATGATTAAAAATCTAACAATAACTGTCTACGCTAACCCCTGAAATACTCGTTGTTTGGCTGTTTTGAAACGAGGATGAATGATATAAGAACAATGAGCAAGAACAAATACACAATTAATAATGGCATCTTAATGAAAAACACGTAAATCGTTTCCCCAATCAACATACATTTTGTAGAAATCCTAATATTATAGTAGTGTAAGGTTAAAGTAATTATTTTGTGTTTACGTTTGTATAAATATAGCAATTAAATCCCTAAATAATCCCACAGCACAAACAGCCTTCATAACTGAAGCCTTAACGTCGTACTTACTTATGTATTAATCCTTTAAGTCATTTGTTAAATCTGACTCCATAACCTAATCCCCACGAATCTAATGACACTATCTAAATTAGAATCCAAACCAACCCTCGACAGGCTAGGATTAATGTAATTTTCAAATTATATATCTTTAATTTGGGATTAACTCTACTCATCATTGTTTAACGTCACAGTTTTAAAAATTCTTTCATATTAAGCAACAACAACAAATTTGGTGTGATTTAAAGTATAAAATGTAAGGTACACTTTTTAAACCCAACAACTAACTACTGAAAATTTTGTAATTTTTAAGAACTGATAACAACTTTAAGAAATACTGCAATATGGTCTTTCTGATAGTGTAGTACTGTTACCTGTGAAGTGTACACCTTAAATGTCACCGTCGAATGTAAAAATAAAAGTAAATAAAATCACTCGTAAGTTACGCCACTATACACAGGTGCCCAATACGTATTTAAAAGCCCAAAAATGTTTGGATTTCTAATGCATTGTTCGAAAAAAAATACTTATATGCACCAATCTTTTAAGAATAAGAATTTATTTCCGCAAAATGAGTACAATACATAAACAATTCACAGACTTGGAAATTGCACTGCCACATTGCAAGTAATGTGGCAGCAGTGTTACAAAGAATAAAACAAATACAATAAACAAAAATTAATGAGTCCAGTTTCTAATTTAATTGTCTTCTGCTCCGTGCTTTGCCGTCTGCTTATAGCAAATTACATTTAGTAATATTATTCAAAATTAGCATACCCAAACATACTAAACAGGATAATAAGGTTAATGTAACGTTATACAATACAATCAGTTTCGAAAATAATAATGACAACAATATAGTAATAATGACAATAATACAATAATGAATATAATAAGAATATAAAGTACGAGATAAGTAATGATAACAAGTTATTCCTCTTTTAGGAAAAATACAACTTTCGTTTAAGGTTCGAATTTAAATCTCAGACGTATTTGATGAGTGATACAGATGGATCTACGAATGAGAGCTTATCGGACGTTCAACTCACCAGGTACAGAAGGACATCAGTTTTCAAGTTATTTATCCAATCGAAAATTGTTATATGACACCTGTTATATGTCTGATTATTGTGGAGTTCCTCAAGGGTCCATCTTCGGACTCTTCCTATTCAAAGTTTTTACAAACGAAGTTAAATAGGCAATCCGAAGTAAAATATCTTGTTATTATTTGACTAGATCAAACAGTTTAACAAATTGGAATGTTTAATTTCACAAAATGGCCTTAAAAAGCTATTGGTTTTTTTGTTAGGAGTAAATAAATTGATTAAAGACCAAGATTTTTCTTCTATGTAATGTTGCCTATATCTCTTTTCTAAATACCCATGATCCTGATCTGTTTTCTTAAATGAATGTTTCTCTAATAAGGACCTAATAGCCTATGTTATAGAGTGAGTGTTCTTGGATTATTGGTGTACAACAATTTCGGTAAACAATGAATTATGTGCATAAATATTAAATGAAGTCAATGTTCTAAGTTAATATTTTTTGCTGAATAAAGTATAAATTTGTTATGTACATCTTAAAATTAATTGCATTAATTTCTATATTATATTTTATGTTAAATTCATTTGTAAATTACAAAAATAATATTAATTAATTTGTTATATTGCTACAAGTCAGGTGCTTTCATCGTAATTTAACATCCATTATTTTTGCAATGGTTACGTACGAGTTGGGTTTATAGTAAACCTTAACTGGCCTTTCAAGTTCCCATAACACGACATTTTACACTTGCATAAGTTCATATCTATACTTTGGCTTATAATTACTGATCATATACAAACTTCAATATGTTGTACATTTTTTATACCACAAGACGTTTCCCTAACAATGTCTTCTGCGTGATAATTGGACGTAAACTATTTCTCAACTAGATACAAACAAACACCTCTATATCTACATATTTAACTGGAGGTGTAACATTTAAACCAGCAACAACATAGAAAATATAGGATTTCTTAGCAAATTGGTAGGAATACCTTTTACTTGAATATGTCGTGTTTATTTTCAGAGATAGTGATTCAATGTCTAGGGAATCCCGAGTTTGATTTTCAAATGTGTTAGATTACAGTTTCAATGTTTGAAAGTTGTCCTACAAAAAAATGTGTACAGGCTTTATTTTTGTACCAAGAAAAATATAATTTGGGGGGGTTTACGGTGACTTTACTCTATATTTTGGCAAACATTTAAGAAAATTTCAACTGGAATACACATTATTGCTAGCTTATGTTTTTAGGTATTAAACGCTTCTTTGTAAATTATTGTTCCTAAATCACGAGTTACTGACGACCGATACTTAATAGCTTCTGAGGGCAGCAATTTACGTTACTTAACAAAACATAATTTTTTAATCAGAACAAGAACAAATTTGGGCAAGTCTTCCCTTTTAAATAATTGGGTCTATGAAAGATAGCATGAGATAAAATCATTTTCAAATCCAATCTTGTATTTAGCAAAAACTATTAGGTATGGTATAACTATATTGATAGTAAAATTAATGGATAAGGCTGTTATTTTAAACTAAATATAAATTGTTAAATTGGGAAACATAAATTTAACCCCTTTTCTTCGTACCCCCTCCTTCTTCCAATTTAAGATAATTTACATCACACATAGTACATACATTGTAACTATATAACATTACTAATGTTTTTACATCAACATTAGTTTGCCTTCTAATAATATTTATGCCTATATTCTGTTATCTATATAATTAAAAGGCAAAGTCCTGGCTTAATCACTCACTCATCACTAATTCTACAACTTCCCATGTAGGTAGAGAGCTGAACTTTGTACACTGTTTCTGTAGGTCTTAAATAGGATAACTAAAGTACTTTAAAGTATTCTTTGGGGTAGAAACCACCTCTAAACGATTGTTACATAAAGACAACAATTGGTTGATTTTAGTAAATTAATAACAGCTGTTTTGTAAATAAACATGTTTATTTATTTATTTATTACATATTTGGAATGCTACATAACAGCGTTAGACAATTAAAATGTATTAATGAAAATACTACATGCCGTTATATGCAAACTGAGAGTAAAAAATAATAAAGTTCATCCACTGGGTGTATCACATACATAAGTTAAATGTGTTCAAAAGTCCATGCTTATAGATTAATTGTAATAAATATAATAATAAATACACGACACCATATTTTGTATGTTTGACAGTATACTATTGGTGCCACAGAACAAAGCTGCTCTGTGATTGATACTTTTTAATATTATACTATTAGTTTGATCTTCAGCTGTTTTAAACAAAAACAAATTAAATTAAATGAACACGTTTTAACTAGGCTAAGTAATACCATTGGGAATTTATACTAATAAATATGTATCAACGCAAGCAGTGTGAGTGAGATACTGTAAATAAATGTAATATTGTGATTTTACGTTACACAGATAATCTACTATTATTTGTAGTTAATTACTACTATTTGACTGTGTATCGAGCGCAGCCTTTTTACTTATTTACTAGGGAACTCGGGGGTGTCCCCTGATGAATAAATGCAGCACTTGTTTTGTCATAGGTAGCCAAGTTAGTCAAATATAAAATAGTTTGCTATTGTTTTTCTGTGAAACGTACATATAAGTATGAACGGCTTGCGTCTATCACTCACAGGGGGAGGGGATACAAGGCCCAATCTACCCTCCCACACACCAGGGACAGGGCTGACTGTGTGGAAACAATCGTATTGGAAGAAAACGAAAAACCGAAAATGTTCAACCATTGCTCTGAAAAAGCAGTTAGAACATGATATAAACATTCTTCATGTTTTCGTCATATTCATCATTTTATATTCATATAAATGATTCACCCACTTCCCTTACTGTTGACATTTTGAAATAATTAAGTTCGAAATCATTCAAATATAGGTTTACCTCTTAGAAAACGATCTACTGAGTGCACAACGAGAGAGATGTACTGAGTAAGCTTGAGTGACTCTTGGGTCATTTAATTTAAATATTGTCATGGTTACTAGGATGACTGTAGCCCGCGTGCTGGTGGCAGAATAGCAAGCCTCGCCCACTACGTAATTAGCAGCAGTAACCATTGGTTGGTTTGATTTACACTAATTAATCAAGCTTAGAATGACTAGTAAAATAATTATTTGGTATTCAAATAACAATTAATTAAACAATAGCACAATGAATAATGTGAACATTAAATATCAATTAAACACACCTGTGCAGTTCTTTTTTCAGCTAAACACTGTTGTGGAATTTAGTCACACTCGTAAAGTACGGCAGTTGAATGGTGGCACGAACTGCTCCGCTGCTGAAACTCCTATATGCGCTAAATATAACACGTAGATCACTTTCTGGCCAGCCCAATAATATTTCATTGTTTGATTTAGAATTTTTAATTTTATTTTGATTTATCGTATTTTTATTATTTTTTTTTAATTTACGAACATTGAATTTTTTTTATATAGCATATATTGCCTACAAATATAATAATTTTACTACTAATTAATATAAAATATTTCTATGTGTACATTACAAGAATGATTTATCCTTATTGCTGTTAGTCATGGAGTTTAGTTATTCAATATTCATAAATAGAAATATTTACATCAAAATGATTGAATACTGCATTTTAATAAATAACACAATGTACATTTTATCAATTGCTACCAAAATGAAGAACGCACACTATTGGCTCATATTTTTACCCCATAGAGGATTTCCAATTATTCATTACCTTTTGTTCAGTATCAAAGACAAAAAAAACCCAATCTACAAAGGGATTCCATTTGTTACTGGTAGTTAATAATTAAAATGACACCCGTTATTGGTATTTGTTCTCTCGTTCACTAAAACGAAAATTTATAACTTTTAATATATTTTGATTCTCGTATGACAACACAGCATGTTTACTTAAAATGCTTCAAATTCGTTTCTGAAGTTCAATTATGTATCGAACACTACACATTTTTTTTTTTAATTATGTACTTTGCAGTAACATTTTATATAAGAGAGCTAACTCACTGTGGGTTAGATTAGATTAAACAATGTCGAGTTGTATATTAAGTTAAAGTTCCAGTTGTCGAGTTGTATGTCAAGTTAAAGTTGCAGTTGGTCAGTGTTATATTAAGTTAAAGTCTCAGTTGTCGAGTTTTATATTAAGTTAAAGTCTCAGTTGTCGAGTTGTATATCAAGTTAAAGTTCCAGTTGTCGAGTTGTATGTCAAGTTAAAGTCCCAGTTGGTGAGTGTTATATTAAGTTAAAGTCTCAGTTGTCGAGTTGTATATCAAGTTAAAGTTCCAGTTGTCGAGTTGTATGTCAAGTTAAAGTTGCAGTTGTCGAGTTGTATATCAAGTTAAAGTTTCAGTTTTCAGTTGTTTGTCAAGTTAAAGTTGCAGTTGGTGAGTGTTATATTAAGTTAAAGTCTCAGTTGTCGAGTTGTATGTCAAGTTAAAGTTGCAGTTGATGAGTGTTATATTAAGTTAAAGTCTCAGTTGTCGAGTTGTATATCAAGTTAAAGTTCCAGTTGTCGAGTTGTATGTCAAGTTAAAGTTGCAGTTGTCGAGTTGTATATCAAGTTAAAGTTTCTGTTGTCGAGTTGTATATCAAGTTAAAGTTCCAGTTGTCGAGTTGTAAAGTCCCAGTTGGCGAGTGTTATAATAAGTTAAAGTCTCAGTTGTCGAGTTGTATATCAAGTTAAAGTTCCAGTTGTCGAGTTATATGTCAAATCAAAGTCCCAGTTGGCGAGTGTTATATTAAGTTAAAGTCTCAGTTGTCGAGTTGTATATCAAGTTAAAGTTCCAGTTGTCGAGTTGTATGTCAAGTTAAAGTCCCAGTTGTCGAGTTGTATCAAGTCAAAGTTCCATTTTAGTATAATATTGTTAAAGAATTTGATATAACGACTAAATTGTTTAGACTAAAATTATCTATTCAACTTTAAAATCAGTGAATTATTATCGTACAGTTACAAGGTCTATGTTAATTAAGATAAAATTCTTTAATCACAATACTAAAGGTTTTGTTTTGAGAAACCTACGTAAATAACTTACAGTTCCCCTTATGTAAAAATGTATTAGAAATAAATACTCATTTATAACAATATATAATGTAGGATTTCGGAAATGCATAACCAACGTTCAAGTTGTTTTACATCTTAAAATTACAAAAATTAAAAATATATATATGTATATATATTTAAATAATATAAATATGATTTATATTAAAAATTATATTTAATGTGTGTGTGCGTGCGTGAAGGTATTTCCATATGGTCGTATTTCCTGGACGATAATATTTCCTGGTTAGTGAATAACTCATAAACTAAAATAATTATTTATAAAACCTGAAACATAAAATAATAATTTTTCTTATTTTATTCATTCAGGAATGTTTAACGTGATGTTGTTTATCGTGCAATACATTATCGCCATATAAGTTAGGTTATGTCAATTGGCTAGACGTGCTAAGTCACGTGGATTAGAGCCGCGCCTGACCGCTGAGCCTTAACTTTTGTAGGCTTACTAAACTATTCTTAATGCCTTGATATATTATGTATCGTCTGTGTGTAGGCTAAATTATTTTGCAGAGTGTCTTGAAACCATATTATATTGTAGGCGATAGGTTGGATGCTCGGCCCTCTTAATACCAACACGGCGTTCGCTCAACGGTTTCCATCAGCGTGGACACTACTAGAGAAGTCTGGGGTGTCTAATGTCTATGTTGGGTGGGTAGCCAGGGTCCGTATTATTGTTTAGGGTGAGAACTGAGTATCAGGCTTGTCAGTTAGTGAAACTCAGACCAATATTACGTGGTTCAGATTCCACGTAAATCTGTAGGTTCCTTAATTGCCCTGGCTATTGGACTATTTATAAATGGCCCTTTTAGAGTATAAGTCAAACTCAGTAACCAGACTTATAGTTTAACTTATATTTTATAGTTCTTGTTCCCTGGATGAATTCAAAACAAATTTTCAAAAGCCTCTTTTCATCTATTAAACAGAAATAGGCCTACTCGTATTTTCTTGAGTATTTTTTTCATTGACAAAACTGATATTATCTGGTCATTTTTTTGCTGCAAAAGAGTTAAATGAAACCCTAACTAAAACGCCTTCTATCTAAACTACAATTAATATTTAAAACTTAGATTTTTTTAAATTTTGCAATAGAGTGTAACTGCGAAGAAAGCATTCATATGTTAGCACTTTTAAGTGCGCTACAACGTAGCAAATTCTCACCAATCACCTTTTTGAATCCAGCCCATCCTAATAAGCATATCGTCTTTGATTAAATTGATTCACACTCATTATTCTTTTGATATCGTCTGCGATTTGCGAAGGCCAATGTTCCTTTGAATTCTCTTAGCTTGTAGACTGTAACAATTTGTTTCAACTCGGGCTCAAGTTTAATACAACTGCCTTTCCCCAAGTCATAAGGCCACAAGCCCAATGGATTTTTCAGCCAGTAACTTCATATACTCGTTTATGTAGTTATTCATGTTGTTCCCTAGTGATGGACACAAAATGTATTCGGTACGTAATGGGATAGTTTTAACAAAATAAAAAACATGTTATCGATTTCTCCTTGTCTCTTACCACTTCCTTGCAGGACGGACACTGTTCGTTATCATCATCAAGGTCAAACAGAAAACTCATTAATCGAATACTATTTAGTCAAACAATTTAAAGCGGCCGTAGCTAACGGGTGGTGACTTACCACGCAGAAGGTGCGGGTTCGAATCCCGATGTCACCATCATAGTGTTTGCCTCTGTGCCACTCCCGTGGTTCGGAAGTTACGTTAAACCGATGGTTCCCAGATTAAGTGTTAGAGAGGGCTGGTAAGACGATCTTTAAGAGTCTGCAGAGGCTGCCTGAGGCAATCGGCCATGTTGGTTTTAATCCCATAAGAACAATGTTATTTTTTAACCGGACATACGATCACGCGTATCCAAACTAAACAGTTATTTTAAAACGGATTTTCTCCAACAAAATTGCATTTTATTGAGAGTGAAATTGCGCGCTGGAATTGCTTTGTGAATTTCTAACTAATGTTATAGAAAAAAATATAACACCTATTTTTCAAAACTATGTATGTAATATGTCATATGTATTCAAAATATCATAAGCAAACCCAATGCGTAATATGATTACGTTTAAAATGACACCTCATACACATCTGTTGGTCAATAAATAAAGAAAAAATATGGATTCACAAATAACATTGTTCTTATGGGATGAAAACCAACACGGCCGACAGGGTTTACGGACTCTTAACTTTGAATTTTTATATTGATAGGGATTTTTAATAAATTATCCTGCATAATTAAATATTTTCGCTCTTTACAATGACCATCGATACATTAAGTGAGATGAGGCTATGTTATACTAGATATATGCAGTGTATTGACAAGAATATTAGCTTACAAAGAAATGTATGATGCAACAAATTGGTCTGCAAAGGATATTAAAACCTAAACTCGAAATATGCATAGCATTTAAAAAGATATTTACCAAACAATAATGAGTTTATTACAAAATTAGTTTATTTTGAAGAGCTAGGGAGGAGAAATAATGTAAAATAAAAAGCACGCCACAACAAGTTGTTGGCAACAAACAATATCGTCCAATTTGTGTACTTTACCCAACATTGTCGTTCTGATATTGAACTCTCCCTGGGGAGGCATTGGGTTATAGCAGTAATATTGTTACACACACAGTGTGTATTTTTAATGGCATTAGTTGTTTTATAATAACGTTTTTGATTATTTCTATATATTTATGTTATTTTTTAGTAACTAAATTCGGGCAAACTAAAGGCCTAATTTTTAGTTAAAGAAAATATAATGGTCTTCCTTTTGGTTAGATATTACCTCACTGAAATGATTGTACATACTGTATTTACAAATTAAATAAATGGTTCCAAATAATTGACACAAACTTTCCCCCATATTAAACAATAAAAAATAAAAACTTTGAAAATTTCCTGTTTGATTCACAAATATGTTTTTTAATCATAAATAAAAAACTAGTCAAGTTAGAAAAATACGGTTTTTACTAAAATATTTAAAATTGTAATTCACATCTTTCCTGAAAATTTAATCAAAATCGTTAGAGCTTGGTTTGAGAGAAATTTATTTTTGTATGTTTTTGCCCATAAAAATTAAAAAAACTAAAATAAAAAAAATTATCTGGCGATATTTGCTAAATACACCTAAATACCAAATTTCATAAAAATTGATCCATCCGTTTGGTCTCCAGTGAGTGTAGCACGTACACACAGACACACATATGGACAGACAGCAAAATTTTTTTCGAAAAAAAAACACTTTTTGGCTCTTCAGGGGACCGTCAAATGGATTTTATACCTAATTATAAATAGATTTTTTGGATGATCACAATTCTCTCTAAGCTAGCAAACGGGTGAAAGTAACAGCATAACATGTACTTTATTGTTTTCCTGTGGAACGTCGCTGGGTTCAACACTCCCTGTATTATTTTCACTGGACATTTTTATATTTTTTAATTGAAGGATTAACTATGGAATTGAGGCCAAACGTAGCCAGATTAAACGCCACAGTGTTTTCTGTAATATTCAAGAAACCTGAGAAATAATAGTATAAAATTATTTAAATGTACCTACTAATTAATGTTAAATTCTTAAATTACTCGAGTTTCAGCGCACTCTTGAACATAACAAGCTTTACGTGACATAAATAATGTTTTCGTTTGATCAATTAATGTTAAAATTAATATTCATATTAACTGTAGTATAAAACGACTCCTCAGACTGTACTGTATTGTTGTATTCATTTAGTTTGTTCCGTCGAATACCTTAAAATACACCATGAACAAATTTTATTTAGGCTAAATTAATTACTTTTTGCTAAATATTTATTTCAAGATCATCTAAATTAAGGGCGTTCGATGGAAAATTATTTTTTTTGAATAATAATTTTAGTATCCTTGTAAGTAAATAAATGTGTTATGGCAAAAATTCTTGAAAAATTCTTTATGGAGATATGGCTGCCCAAAGTGACTAATTTAGCCTTTTGTTGCATAACTCATGAATAAACCATGTGATATAATTTATTAACATTTTGAGAATATACTGAACAAAAGGTACTAAGCAATTTAGTATATAGTAAATATAAAAAGATTTATCTTTTTAAGTGTTACCAATTATTTGTCTATAAATGATGTTTGTTCAAATTTTGAGTTGAAATTTGTACAGTCATCTTTGCCAAAAAAAGTAGATTAATAATATATTTATAAGTAATTATAAGAGATTACTATAAATGTGGGAGTTATGTCCATCTGTCAAATTTTCGATGCGGGGCAGGCGGGGGCTATGAGGGGGAGAGAGGGAAGGGGAATACATTGCTAATTCGTTAGTGAGTAATGATCTTTACTACTCTTAGCGGCAGTTGCGATAAAATCTAGAACAATTCCTTAGAGCGTTAAACTGAGTGCAGATGAACACCCTTAATTGAATGTTCACGCATGACCTGCTGGGACGATTTTAAGGTTCGATGGGTGGTTGGGAAGATTATGAGATTATATATAAATATATACATTATGGTAAAATTGCTATAAACGATATGTATATTTTGTAATGGGAAGCTACAGAATTCGTATACATGAAATTTGGCCAGGAATACTTCAGTAGTCGTAAATACAATTAGGGAACGTGGGAGGTCCACATATGTCCTTCCAAATGTATGCAGAAGGTGTATATGCAGACCCTATATCTAGGGTACAGCAGAAGTGAGGTCTAAATAAATATTTAGGGTGTGTAGGAAAACCTTTAAAGATATACAGGGCGTTGAACAAGTATGGAACCACCTTCATTTATCTTAAACTTAAATGTATCCAGATAAATAATTGAGAATTAGTATCTTTTTATGTACTTTGTAATTTTTTTTCAATCTAGAAGTGAGGGCCCAAGGAGTATTCATAACCTTTCATTTAAACTATTTTTGGTATCCTCCACGAGCCCTCCACTCTAGGTAAAAAATTATAAACTGTTCAAAAGATAGAAAAAAACTGTCAACAGATGTATTCTAAATATCAATTATTTATTTAGACCGATTTAAAATAAATGGAGGTGGTTCCATACTTTTACAAGAGCCTCTGCTGAGAAAGATTAACCAGTCACTATTTCTGATATGTTGGTTCTTTTGACTTGAAACTTGTGGCGTCTTATTCAGAAAAATAGGCTTTAAAATGGTGGGCAACTCATCATAGCCTTTCATTTAAACTTGTTACGAGATCCTCCAGGGACCCTCCCTTCTAGGTTGAAAAAGATTACAAACTGCACCAAAAGATAGGGAAAAAACGTTCTACAGAGGTATACTACATCTCAATTATTTATCTAGACCCATTTAACAGAAATGAAGGTGGTTCCATACTTATACACCTTGTATAAGTGTGATTGTGTAAGTAGATTACTAGAACTGTGCATGATTAGGCAGGTAACGTTAATGTGTGGGGTGGGTGGGTGGACGTGGTGAAATAAAATACAACTACATTTCCATTCATTTAAACTCTATTTTATTAATATGAAAATATTTGCGTTAAGTAAACGATTGAAGTGGTTATATTGGAACTTTGTAGATACATTATAATAAAATATACATAAATGTAGTGCTTTATCAAAAATATTAAACATTAATGTCTAAATAAAATAAGAGAACTGTTTTAAAATGGCTTACATGGTAATAATGTAATAAATAATAAAGTAAACAACGCCACCTCCTAAGTGCTTGGAGCTACCAACACATTATACACTCCACCCTCATACCTCATCTATAACTCCTGTAAGGATTAGGTCAAATTTATCGTAAAACTAGTATAGATGTCAGTATAAAGTCTTATTTTCTTTCAAACATTTTACTAATTGTAAAATGGCAGAAAACTGTATAACTTTGTTTGTTATAGTTTAATAAAATATATTTTATAGAAAGTGACGTACTTAATGCAGCTGTATGAATTTTAATAATTAGTGGTGAAAGTGAGATAGAAAACTAATCTTCCCCCACACTATCATTCCATATAATTTTTTCATGGCAACTAGAAGACGGTAGACTGCAGGTTGGCAGCCAAACCCCAACCACCACCTTATTAGCAGCAGTGACCATTGGTCGGTTTGATTAGCATTTACAAATCAACCTTAGAGCGATTAAATTAAATCATTATATTGTAATAAAACAACAAATTAATACTAGCAATAACACAAAAGTTATAATGTAAATAATAGATAGAAATTAATCATCTTGTACAGTTCATTGAAGTGTTATTTCACTCAACCAAGCACTGTTGCGGAAGTTAAATACTTAAAGGTGGAACTTAGTCACGTCCTTGAAGTAAAGCAGCTCAGTAGTGGAACGATTCCCCTCTGCTGCTGAAACCCCTAAATACGCTGCATCTAACACCAGGCCGTTTTATACCCGGCCTAATTGTAGTATAATTGGTAGGCCTGAGCACATTGACATAGTAATAAGAGGAAACGGTTGTAAAAAGAAGTGTACATCACACAATAAAAATGAAATATAAGTAGAAGAGTAGAATATTTCGAAGATCTATTTTGGTAAACCACGTCTCATCAGATCTCATAGAAGAATGGAGTTCCTTCGAAGATAAAGTACACCTGGCAGGTGACGTTGGAGTGGGAGCTATAAAAATGTTTGACAACTGGGGTATCACTCCACTTTTTAAAGTGGCCTACTAACATGCATATCCATCAAAATAAGTGGCAGAGCACACGGACAAGAAATTGAACTGTTGTGCCCTTAAGTAGTCGTTGCAATAAAGTCATGAGAGCTTTGAATTTACTTTATGGGCTGATAAATTCGGAAAAAATCAATTATAGTGAGTTCTATTTTAAATTTATTTTTAATATCTTTTTATCTGATCGTTCATTACTATTAGATCAAAAGCATCATGGGGTTCAATGTATCATTCTTCAAGCTCGATTCTTACTGGATGGATATATAATTTAATGTTATAAGATTAACAAATACTCCAGTAAATAAATTTTAATTATGTAAGGCCTTTCGGTAACAAAGTTACCATCTTCAGACAACCAAATTATAACTTTGTTACCGAAAGGCCTTACACAATTAAAATTTATTTACTGGAGTGTTTGTTAATATTATAACATTAAATTATACATCATAGGGTTATCAAAATAAAAAAATGTTTAAACAATAAAAATATATTGAATACAAAATTAAATGTCAATGCAATAAAATATTTTTTGCAAACGTCAAGACCTGTAAAAACAAGAATAAAAGAACATGTTCTTAAACAATTTGAACATATTAAAAATGAAAAAAATAAAAATAGAACAGTAGAAATTTGTTGATTACGCAGTCAATTACATGTATGAAATGACACTTTAGTGTTACAGTGTATACCACTGTACATGTATGGGTGGGCGGGTGGGTCAATACCACCGTACGTGTATGGGTGGGCGGGTGGGTCAGTACCATCGTACGTGTACGGGTGAGTAGGTGGGTCATAAATCAGTGTATGTCTTCTCATTTCTAAGAGTATTTGACTGCGATGATCCAATACCACTGTACGTGTATGGGTGGGTGGGTGGGTCAGTAATAGGTGTCAGGTATAGGTGGGTTAGGTTAGGTTAGGTTAGAAAACCATCCCATAGCGACGGGGATTAAGGGCTTTCGGCTAGTTAATATAAATTGGAAATTTAACAATAATTGAGGTTTTACCGTTTCAGATAGTAACCATTAAATCTTAGACATTTTAAAATTTATTTGTAAAGTAGAATGGTGATTCCATTAAGATCTATGATCATAGTAGAGTAGAATAATCATAGTCTGTTGTTAATAAAAAAAATTTTAAACTTCAATCCTGGCATTGAAACAAGATAACTGATAGTAATCTTTCTAATAATACTAATACTCTATGTTTACCAATCATAAGAGATTAATTAAAGGAAAAAAAACATGAGCAATTCATTACATTTTTTTCAAATATTATCTATATATTTATGTTCATATTTACAAATTTTATTTTTTAAGCGTAAGTTTTATATATTTGTACAACTTGTTAAATAATCTCATGATGACGTAACAGGTGAAAATGGATTTATAACAATTTAAATTCTTGGAATTAAAAAATATGTTTGCTTTAAAATACATCTTTCTGTCTAAAGGCTCATCTCAGGACCCTAAAATCTTGGTGTTACAACTAATACTAAAGATGAAAATAAGAAACTTATGAAAATGCGGCTAAAAGTTATTTACCATCAAGAAACGTCCAAACATATCGATGGATGGCTTTTATAACTTTCACGATTTTAAATTGTTATATCTGTTTATGATAATGAAGATAGCAAGTATACAGGCGTAACAAAGTTTTATCTGTGTCTAATGTAATAAATCAACAACACTATCAATTATGAAAGGGGTTGGCCAAAACATTGCTCCAGGTCAATAGCAACATTATGGACATCAATGTTGTTGTGTGCAGTCATGAGTTATTGGCGGGATCAGCTTGTATTTACTGCCCTAAACTGCTTACCATACCAAATGTTGCTTCATAAATGTCAACTATTTATCTCCATTTGTTACATATATGTTTAAAACTAGGGACGTTTTGAAAAGCATTTTTCAAATATGTACAGTGGTAGTGACCACCCGCGTACCCATACAGATGCAGTGGTATTGACTCACCCACCAACCCATACAGGTACCCACACAACCATACACGTGCTGTGGTATGGACCCACTATGTGGGTGGGTGAATATGCTGTAAAGCATGGGACTACGGTCCAAAACCCTTTGGCAAATTATTAAGTGGTTCTTTCAGGAATTGAACCCGTAACTCTCTGCAAGAGCTAACCGCTTAAAAGTTGAATGTGAATAAAACATGCTTATAACCTTCCCTTTTTTAACACCATGAAAGAATTAACTTCCACAATATTACAAACACCGCAAGCAAGGGACCTTGTATATTTGACATGTACAGGGTGTTCAAAAAATGTGGGGAAAACTTCAGGAAATGAATAAACAGTTAAAAATAAACAAAAACGTTTCTATGAAGATGAGTCTTAACTCGCTTAGTTTGGCGTTTGTCTGTCTGTGTATTTAAAAAAAAACCTTATCTACCAAACGGTATTAGATATAGTTTTGAAACTTGACAAGAATATTGAACTTCACACCGCCTAAAAATATAAAATAACATTTTCACCCATTCGTTTCAAAATGGCGGCCATTAAAAAAATGTAATGCCAAATTTCATGAAAACCAAAGCAAAAACAAAAGATTGTCACGATACCTAATATTTAGCTTAAAACAAAGCAAATATTTTGATACCTCATTTATTACAATCGGACAGTAAATAACTGAGAAAATGTACTTACTATATAGCACTTGACGGATCACAAAGGTAAATAACCTACTATATAAAATGTTTCTGATTGTGTGCAAAATTTTACTCGTGGTTTTGTTCAAGTCAATAGGCACAAGTATACGAAAATTACAGAAACATTTTGCACAAAATCCAAAAAATAACATTTTCTCAGTTATTTACTATCCGATTGTAACAAATGAGGTATCAATATATTTGCCTTAATTTTAGCTAAATATTAGGTATCGTGGCAATGTTTTTGCCTTGGTTTTCATGAAATTTAGCATTAGAAATTTTAAACGGTTGAAAATACTATTTTATCTTTTTAGAATATGTTAGGTGGTGTGAAGTTAAATATTCGTGTCAAGTTTTTTTTAACACACTTAAAAGAGATACGGTTTTTTTAACACACAGACAGACGCCAAACTAAACGAGTTAAGACACATCTTCATAGGAACGGTTTTGTTTATTTTTACCTATTAAATAATTTTATGAAGTTTTACCCCACACTTTTTGAACACCCTGTAAAACTTAATTAAGGAATTTAATAAAACAGTCCCCAACGATAACTGTAATCATTTGGAACAGTTCATTAATCAGTTTATGTTTGGTGTACCACATAAAAAAATAAATCGATAACTTAAAGTACATTGAATCATTAGTCATCGAAGCAACAATGAGACATAAAACCACATGCACGTGACATGTACATTAGCCGTGAATGTATTTATAATGGAACTTGCGCTTGATTAGAAACATTGATTAACAACGTGATTGGACAATACAAGTATTTAATATGAATAAACACATGTTCTGTGTAACTCAATTTAAAATGTTTGTCAATTTCTGTTGGAAAACCTGATAAAATTAACATTCTTGTTTTAATATTCAAAGACCACACAACATTTGAATATAAAATCAAATTATTATATTCCTGTTACATTATTCCTATGCAGTATATTATTTTGTGTTGACAGTGTAAATACAATTATGTACTAAACTCACAAATTACCATCTCAAATTGAAAACGTTTATAGTGAATTTATTTTTATTAATCCACATAAACTCTATGAGGCAATGTCTTAGATTCGATAGTTGCATTAAAATACAGAACTCTCTACCAATCTTTTGAGGTATTGATTCTGGGCGAAGAGCAAATCTAAATATCACATTTAAATCATCCGAAAGTCCTCAGTTACTCACAGAGCCACCATTTTGTTTTTTTCCAACATTTATTTTTTATCAAAAACCATAAAAACTTAATATTTTGTAATTTAGTATACACTTTAACAATAGTAAGGCCAACCTTCGAAAAAATTCAAAATCTTCTAAAGTAGGATCTCAAAATGGCGGCCATGAAAAATTTTCAAACAAGAACAACTTTTAAAATAATAGTCGTATAACACTTTTACTCAAATAATCTTTTTTAGACAATTTAAAGCCAAGTTGAACGATATCCTGTTTATTTAGATCGATCAAAAAATAAACAACGTATACCACTTTTTTTAAGCAGCCAATACAACAATGTGACAGTCACCTAACCCTTAAGAATGATTTTTATACGTTAATACAAAGTTGATTTCTCTTTAAAAATAAGAATATTCGTTAAAAGAACCTTATTTGTTTTGCCGAATCTCTTCCTATGTTTTCTTTACATTCAGCAATGAAAATACAAAAGGAATTATTTAAAACTTGATTTGTATTAAACATTAATAATAAATCCTAACTAAGTTAATAAATATTGAATACATTTAAACTAATTTAACTAACTAATTAACTTATCATTATTAGGGGTTAGGTGATTGTCACATTGTTGTATTGGCTGCGTACAAAAAGTGGCACACCTCGTTTATTTTTTGTTTGATCTAAATAAACAGGATATCGTTCAACTTGCCTTTAAATTATCTAAAAATGTTATTTAAGTAAAAGTGTTACACGAATATTTTTTTTAAAGTTGTTCTTGTTTGTAACAGTTTGTATTCCTACTTTAGAAAATGTTGAAAATTTTATGTTTTATGGTTTTTGATAAATAAAAAGTAATTTTTGAAAAAAAAACAAAATGGTGGCTCTGTGAGTAACTAAGGACTTTCGGATGATTTAAATGTGATATTTAGATTTGCTCTTAGCCCAGGATCAATACCTCAAAAGGTTGGTAGAGAGTTCTGAAACGCCCTGTATATAGGGAGTGGTGTGTTGTTTATTTATGTATTGTTTTTATAACTTGTTACAAGAATAAACTATTTACAGTAAGTCATCTGTGTTGCTTATTATGTGTGGTATCTCCCATGGTTTGATGGGTTGGATTTAGCTTTGTGACAGGAGATCACTTTATTATTTATATTAATAAATAACTCGAATCTCGGCTCTTTTTCCAGATATATACTGTATATAGGCTATATATATATATATTTTTTAATTTTAAAATTAGTAAATGGTAATTTACAACAATTAATACACTGAATATATTTGTTTAACTAGCTAAATGTTTTTCTTTAATAAAAACATCTTGTTTATGAAAATAAAAAAAATAAATAAAAAACATTCCTATTACAACACATACTTACTAAATATTTTCCTAAAAGCTTACTTTTGTATAACATAGCAGTTAAACAAACTTATTGTTAGTTTGTTTTTTTTTTTTTTTTATTTTGACGTAAATTCAGATAAAATATAACTGTGGTGTGGTAACTTGTGCTTAAAAATTATGTAAGAAACAACAATAAGTTAACAAAAACAAAACTTATTGTTAATATGATTGTTTTAAATATGATTTTACTAAACTAAATTAATATAAAATTACAGCAACTATATTATAATTAAATCTTTCGAAATATATATCACATAAATATGACAATCAGCTAACGTCAAATACTTGTCCATTTAAAAAAAATTACGTTACCTAAAGTGTACTTATTTAATAAATAGGTAAAAATATAATTGCTTTATTATTACAATTTCGTGCTCAATGGTTTATACATACATAACTGAACATTTGACAGACTTTTTTGTGATTATTTTTTTTCAACTTGACAGTGGTTTGGTAGGACCGTACTTAAAAATGTGATTTACGCTTTACTAATAAATATATGTTTTTCCTACTGATATAAAAGGCTTTTAGAGTCATGATGGCTACAACTAAAGTTCGTCATACAGTTTGTAATAATATTTTTACGATAGCACTTTTATCCATTTTTATACCACATTCCACCTCTCGATTTATCAACAACAATCCCAAATGTATTGGTGATATTCTCTCTTTGTTTCATTTCAACTTCATATGCCACAATACATGACCACATATATTTCAATGTAGACTTTTTCAGGACGGTATAGCTTGTTGAATGTTACATTTTCAAATACAATTTTAATTTTATACTACCAAAGAATATTTATTAAAACAATTTAAAATACGCAATACTACTAACCATATAATTGTTTACTTATATCTTACAGAGTTATTTCAGTAAATTATTGGAACTCAAACATATTTGGCTTTCTTCTGCTTCAACAAAATATTGCTCATTCGCACATTTTCTGTGTCCCTCAAAGGATCCACTCTTAAGAAGCCAAACCAATATCCTGGAATTATCTTGGAAAAGATGCAACATTTCATGTAACATCTTATGAATATAATATATTTTTCTTGGAATATAAAAATTACGTTATAAAAATAAAGGACAAATATTAAAACGAAATGAAATGTATGTTTACAAAAACATTTTAATTTACTAAGTTAAAATATATGTATGTGTGTTAATTGAATGAAAATTACGACTAAAGAAGATGTAAGGTGTCTTTTATGTAACATCATATTATGAATATATAAGGTTGTCTTGGAATAAAAAAAATGTTATAAGAACAATAAAAAATATATATATCTAAATGAAATTTATTTTTTCAAAAACATTTATAGACATTACTGAAATAAAAACTCTTTTTCAATATTGCTATACAAACACACTCAAATTATGAGAGTAAATAAGTATTTAATTGCTTTGTGTTTATTTATAAAGAGGTGATATAAGGTGATTGGAACTGTGATAACAAATACTCCAAATTGCCAATCTAAGTTAATTAATCCAAACAAAAATACCATTTATGCATGTATAAAGGGAGCACTAGGTCACTGTGGCTCGTCATAGGTGACCTTTTGTAAAGACCATCCCTTCCCCCCCATCCCTTACTGTGGGGGAGAAGGGTTGGTTAAAGATAACTGTGGGTCTATTTACATTTCCAATATAACTAGAGTTAGCAATTCTTTATTTTACTCTTTGGCTATTTTGATTGGTTGAGCAAATATGAAACATATTATGCATACAAAAAATTCCAGAACACTTTCGTGTTAGTCCAAAATTAAAATAATTTATTCCAGGACAGTCCTAGGTCATTTTTTGACAACCCATTCGTCTAAATGAATATATACGTGTGTATTATGATGATTATATTTTACTGCATAAGTAGCTCTAATTATCTTTCAGGCTTTAATGAGCTGGAAACTTCATTTTCCTTACAAATGTAATAATGGCAAATGATAAAGGCGGACACTATGTATCAATAGATGGGCCTAATGAGAGGTGTTAGAGTTGTTGCTGACTTTATGGCAGGTCGCCATAAAGTTCTTTGTACCGAAGCCACGGATCCCCACGGTTTACAGCATCGGCCCGGAGTTCCCGCCAATTAATACAGTCTGATTATATGTAATTTAATGACACTAAATAATAATAAGATTGCTAAAAAAGACTGTACATACATGGCGTTTTTTTTTTTTAATGCAATCTTATTTACAAGTACACAAAAATGAAGGTTTAAGGTAATTAGAAGTTCATAGGTTGGTAGCCCTGGTTCCTCTCCTTCCTTGGCTATCAGCTGATTTACACTGTTGCAATGTTGTTCAATTTATTTGATTTTCAAGCAGTGGCATTAGGTTGATGTTAGAAACATGGTTTTTAGCAAAGAACAAAGAGTTTTTATTGTGGAGGGATATTTTAAAACAAAATCGTCTGTTTTATGTCAAGATCCTTTTGAACAGTATTCTGAACCCATTGTATTAACTATATGAAAGCCTATTGTTAGTTGTATTTACAGTATTGTATTTGAAATTAAACCCATTTAAAATCTTGTGTTGCGTTTAAAAAGAAACACTGTATATCCAGAAATTCTCATGCATCTTTTTAAATAGACGAATTTGGAGCTTGGTGTTTTCAAATAACTGTTCGAATTTATTACTATATGTTGAACCAATACCAGTTTTAATGAGTTTTGAACCTTTGAAATACAGTAAATTCCGGCTTACCAAAATCTGGCTACAATTGTCAAAGCGTCAACAGTTAACTTTTCCAATATACAATCACCAGAATTATCATGACTTGTCGGTAGAATATCCAACTTACCGACACGAGCGTTCAACTCTGTAGTTTTCTCTGAATATGATGATGCAATCATTGATATGATTTAGCCCGTAACTGTACCAGATTTTGTTTGATATACCACAACGTGTTGGTCTCAGCTTTAGACTATCCATAAACCAGATACTACACAATCAAATCTACCTCTAGACAAACAATTAAAGAAATCATTTTCAGTGGTTATATTCTTGTTTGTGCCTTATACATGTTCATATTAAATGTATTCAATAGAGAGTTTCAAGCAAGTTTCCAAGTAGCAGTCGTTGTTGTAACCTTAGTAATGAAAGGTCAGAGGCAATCGTCATTAGTGATGCAAGGTCAGAGGCAATCATCATTAGTAATGCAACGTCAGGGGCAATTTTCGTTAATGATGCAAGGTCAGAGGCAATCGTCGTTACTGAAGAAGGTCAGAGGCAATCGTCGTTAGTGATGCAAGGTCAGAGGCAATCATCATTAGTAATGCAACGTCAGAGGCAATCTTCGTTAATGATGCAAGGTCAGAGGCAATCGTCGTTACTGATGAAGGTCAGAGGAAATCATCGTTACTGATGAAGGTCAGAGGCAATTGTCGTTAGTGATGCAAGGTCAGAGGCAATCATCATTAGTAATGCAAGGTCAGAGGCAATCGTCGTTAATGATGCAAGTTCAGAGGTAATCGTCGTTAGTGATGCAAGGTCAGAGGCAATCATCATTAGTAATGCAACGTCAGAGGCAATCTTCGTTAATGATGCAAGGTTAGAGGCAATCATCATTAGTAATGCAAGGTCAGAGGCAATCGTCGTTAATGATGCAAGTTCAGAGGTAATCGTCGTTAGTAATGCAAGGTCAGAGGCAATCGTCGTTAATGATGCAAGTTCAGAGGTAATCGTCGTTAGTAATGCAAGGTCAGAGGCAATTGTCGTTAGTGATGCAAGTTCAGAGGTAATCGTCGTTAGTGATGCAAGGTCAGAGGCAATCATCATTAGCAATGCAACGTCAGAGGCAATCGTCGTTAATGATGCAAGGTCAGAGGCAATCGTCGTTAGTGATGCAAAGTCAGAGGCAATCGTCATTAGTGATGCAAGGTTAGAGGCAATCTTTCTATAGTCGGTACAGTTGTTCACCTGACATATACCATGTTTCCCAGTCTTGCTAAACCGTTTACAACCTGCATTGCGTTGCTAGTTCTAAGTGTACACACACACACACACACACACACACACACACACACACACACACACACACACACACACACACACACACACACACACACACACACTACTTATTCATTTTAATTACGTAAATTAAATTGTTTGTATGTTGTGAAGATTGTAGCTAATAGTTTCTTTATTCGGTCCTCTTAATATTGACATAGTGACAATTCAATGGTTGCCATCGAATAAAGAAGTTTGGGGTGTCCTTGTTGGGTGGTAGTCAGGGTTCGAATGTCCGATAACTGAGTGTCAGGCTTGTCAATTAGCTTAAAGTCATACCGATACTACGACGTTCGGGTTCCACGTAATGTTGTAGGTCCCCTAGTTGATCTGGCTATTGGGCTATTAATAAATGGCTCTTTCTAAGGAACAGTTGACCTTAGTTAGAAACATTGCGTACACTCGTTCTCATTAGTTAGAAACAATGCGTGAATGATCATTAAGACACCGATCTTAAGACATTCACATTTCTATGATCGGTGTCTCAATGATGGAATAACGAAAATACCACTTAGTATGAGTCATTAGAGTATTTGTTTTGTTTGTATGTACCCCAATGACATATTTCAATTACTAATCGTTCTTGTTGAGGGAAAATGGTCCAAGTGCCTTCAGCAAATTTAAGTTGACTATCCAGGATTTGAACCTGAGCATTTCGTTTGGAAGCAGAAGTGTGATATACTAGGTTAGAAAAATGCCTAATTGGATATAAAATGGCAAATGAAAGGTTAAATTTAATAGGGCATGAACCGTAACATCCATTCTCATCCACTCACTGAAACACGTACTCATATCAACGTAGTAGCATGTATACGTTTTATTACTAAAAACTAGCACTAACATTGATAAATGAATATATTGTATACATTATTATTATATACTTGTATAATCGTACTTACAATCAAAAACAATTACTAACAAGAAAACATTTCAGAAAAATACACGGTATTTATACAAGTTTTTATTTTTATGAAAATCATAACATTTTTTATGGGAGATTTTAAAATGCATTTTATAAACAATATTTCAAATGCTAATTTCATATAAGATATAACATGTTAATATAAATATATAAGTAAATGTAACTATCACTGTGAAATTACGAACGTCTGTAATTGTATCTTTGAAACCATCGAAGAGGTCATACTAAATAGAATGACATGAATTTAAAAACTTTATGGTGAATATCAACTGATGTAAAGAAATTATACTGTTTTCTGTCGTTTCCCCTCTTACCTATAAAATATATTTTTACATTTAAGTCTACTTTACAAACACTAAAGTTGTACACTTAAATTGTTTACGATGAATTAAATATGTAGGCCTAAACGAGTACACTAAACATTGGTGTTACAAGATGTATAATACTACAGTAAAATTAGAGAGGCTGTGCCCCATTAGTGAAATGTTATTTGGGGTTTAAACCGTAACAACATTTCCTTTATTTATATAACAACAATTGGACTTGTATCGATCCTAACTAAATAACTTCTACGTAAGAAATCGATAAAAAAATTTCAAATGTAAATAATATGAACATATTATAATATAATGAACATAATTCTTTGCTCATACTTTGGAGTGTGTGATCCAGTGGTCAGCTGTTTTAGCATAGCAAACAGGCTTCACAACCTTGGTTTTTTTGACAGCATAATGGCTGGTTCCTAAGGATGCTGAAAGCAGCATATGATCATTGACTGTGTGACTAAACTCACACTCAGCCAGTAAACCCCGTTTCTCAAGTGTCGCATGTTTGGCCTCAAGGCTGTTTTGGACACCTGAGAGTTCAACTGGTCAGTGTTATGGTCAGTAGGTTATTAATAAAATAAATAAATAAAAATAATATAATTATTTAGAACACTCATTGTCAATTTCGATTTTTATCATTTCTATATTTTATGTATTATTAAAAAATATTAATATATAAACCTTGTACGTAACCTCATTATGTAACTTTATAAATAGATAAGTACGATATGCAGCCTTTGACTCACGTAGGACTGATGATAATACACGGCTGTCAACCCTTATCTTAGATCCGGTTCCGGTCTACCCGCTGCCATCATACGGCCACCCATCAATATATATATCAGTTATATATACTATGTAGCACATCATTAATAAAGGTATATTAAAATCAAGTTATGAACAAATATTTCTACATATAAACGTATATTTTTAACATATACTTTTAAATTAGAATTTTAGTAGAACAGGTCAAACTCATTATATCCTTTCATTCAAATGTTTGTAAATTGAATTAATTTAATGTAGAGATAAACATATAATATATTTATATAAAAGGCAAAGCCCTGGCTCACTCACTCACTTATTACTAATTTTCCAAACTCCCATATAGGTAGAGAGTTTAAATTCTGTACACTGTTTTTTTTAGATCTTAAATATGATAACTAAAGTATTTTTACCTTGATTAAGTACTCCTAAGAGGTAATAAGTAACCGCCTATAAAAGATTATAACATAAGAATAACGTTTGGTTGATTTTAGTAAATTAATAACAGCTGCGTTTTTAAATAAAATAAACATGTTTATTTTGTATGTTTGACATTATACGAGTACTATCGATGCCACAGAACAAGCTGCCCTGTGATTGATGAATTTTCAATATTATACTGCAAGTTTAATCTTCAGTTCTTAAACAAAAATAAATGAAATGAACACGTTTGAAATAGATTAAGTAAAACCATTGGGTATTTATCTTATTATCTAAAACAAGCTACGTCCGGACGAATATTTTTTGGCTCCAAGGATTTTTAGTTTTAAAATCTTTTGGGGAGTTTTCGACCACGAGATCGATTGGTACCGGTCTCAACCCTGGGAAAATTCATATTTCTGCCTCAGAGGCTCCTAGACGTCTCGTGTGGGAATTATTTAACAATTTGTTTAGAAGATCATGTGTGCTTTGTTTACTTATTTGTCCATATGTGGTGGAATTATTTAATATTTTTTTTTTAAACATGTGTTTGTGTTTAATTCCAACTTATACACCTTGTCAGACTGTTTTTTTACTATCACTGTTTTTATTGTTAACTCATTATTAATTGGGTAATATTAAATTAATACACCCAAGTGGGGTATAAAATTAAAAGTATTCTTCTCTTAATTACTAATATACCATCAGAATTTAGAAAAGACTATACTTTAAAATCCTGGTGAGGCGTAGGTTGATCTTTCTAACGAGGTGACATGCCTAGATCCACAAATGGGATTGTAAAAGAATGCTATGGTGAGGCCGCAGGCCGAAATTCCACCTCCAGGCGGTAGTTCCACTAAGAGGCCTATTGCAGACCGTTTTGGCGAGGCCGCATGCCGAGTTCCACATAGGGGCTAACGGTACACGTGGAATACCTCCGAAACAACATTTTATTAATAAACTACAAGGAAGAGCAACAACAAACTATCTTCAGAATCCTCTTCAGTCTGTTACCTCTTCAGTTTGTTACCTCTTCAGTTTGTTACCTCTTCAGTTTGTTAGCTCTTCAGTTTTTGTTACCTCTTCAGTTTGTTACCTCTTCAGTTTGTTAGCTCTTCAGTTTTTGTTATCTCTTCAGTTTGTTACCTCTTCAGTTTGTTTCCTCTTCAGTTTGTTACCTCTTCAGTTTGTTACTTATTCAGATTGTTACCTCTTCAGTTTGTTACCTCTTCAGTTTTTGTTATATCTTCAGTTTATTACCTCTTCAGTTTTTGTTATATCTTCAGTTTGTTACCACTTCAGTTTGTTACCTCTTCAGTTTGTTTCCTCTTCAGTTTGTTACCTCTTCAGTTTGTTACCTCTTCAGTTTGTTACTTATTCAGTTTGTTACCTCTTCAGTTTGTTACCTCTTCAGTTTTTATTATATCTTCAGTTTGTTACCTCTTCAGTTTGTTATATCTTCAGTTTGTTACCACTTCAGTTTGTTACCTCTTCAGTTTGTTTCCTCTTCAGTTTGTTACCTCTTCAGTTTGTTACCTCTTCAGTTTGTTACTTATTCAGTTTGTTACCTCTTCAGTTTGTTACCTCTTCAGTTTTTATTATATCTTCAGTTTGTTACCTCTTCAGTTTGTTACCTCTTCAGTTTGTTACCTCTTCAGTTTGTTACTTATTCAGTTTGTTACCTCTTCAGTTTGTTACCTCTTCAGTTTTTATTATATCTTCAGTTTGTTACCTCTTCAGTTTGTTACCTCTTCAGTTTGTTACCACTTCAGTTTGTTACCTCTTCAGTTTGTTTCCTCTTCAGTTTGTTACCTCTTCAGTTTGTTACCTCTTCAGTTTGTTACCACTTCAGTTTGTTACCTCTTCAGTTTGTTTCCTCTTCAGTTTGTTTCCTCTTCAGTTTGTTACCTCTTCAGTTTATTACCTCTTCAGTTTTTGTTATATCTTCAGTTTGTTACCACTTCAGTTTGTTACCTCTTCAGTTTGTTACCACTTCAGTTTGTTACCACTTCAGTTTGTTACCTCTTCAGTTTGTTTCCTCTTCAGTTTGTTACCTCTTCAGTTTGTTACCTCTTCAGTTTGTTACTTATTCAGTTTGTTACCTCTTCAGTTTATTACCTCTTCAGTTTTTGTTATATCTTCAGTTTGTTACCACTTCAGTTTGTTACCTCTTCAGTTTGTTACCACTTCAGTTTGTTACCACTTCAGTTTGTTACCTCTTCAGTTTGTTACCTCTTCAGTTTGTTATCTCTTCAGTTTATTACCTCTTCAGTTTTTGTTATATCTTCAGTTTATTACCTCTTCAGTTTTTGTTATATCTTCAGTTTGTTACCACTTCAGTTTGTTACCTCTTCAGTTTGTTTCCTCTTCAGTTTGTTACCTCTTCAGTTTGTTACCTCTTCAGTTTGTTACCTCTTCAGTTTGTTTCCTCTTCAGTTTGTTACCTCTTCAGTTTATTACCTCTTCAGTTTTTGTTATATCTTCAGTTTATTACCTCTTCAGTTTTTGTTATATCTTCAGTTTGTTACCACTTCAGTTTGTTACCTCTTCAGTTTGTTTCCTCTTCAGTTTGTTACCTCTTCAGTTTGTTACCTCTTCAGTTTGTTACCTCTTCAGTTTGTTACTTATTCAGTTTGTTACCTCTTCAGTTTGTTACCTCTTCAGTTTGTTACTTATTCAGTTTGTTACCTCTTCAGTTTGTTACCTCTTCAGTTTTTGTTATATCTTCAGTTTGTTACCTCTTCAGTTTGCAAAATTCAACAGAGCGAAGCTCGGTCTCCTGGTACTACTAATAATTAAGTAGCAACGCAAGTAGTGTGAGTGAGATACTGTAAATAAATTTAATATTGTGATATTATGTTATACAGTTAATCCATTATTATTTTTAGTCAAAAGTTACATGCCGAGGCCGAAGGCCGACGTGTATCGAGCGCAGCGAGCGACGGGATTGGTACGCGAAGCATGAAGGGGTGTCCCTTACTAATATTATATTGATAGGATGTCTTAAAGTTTAAACCTGTAAAATAAATAAATTAATTTTTATAAAATAAATTATTCTGTAGAAGGGATCTTTATGACCTTGAGGGGACTCCTTATCAACGAATTGCTCTTATCTATCTTATGTTATTTTATCAATACTTATTGCCAGTTAAAGTTGACAATATTTAATAAATTACGACAACAGTTTTACACAAAGTAATAAGATATGTAATAGTATAATTCACACTAAAATTACAATCAGTAAATAAATTATTTCATTTAAGTCAACTTTAGTAATAGTTTCTTAGTTAGCACATTACATGTTGGTAGAAATAATATACAACTAAACGTCGCATAGTAAAATATTACACAAAATGTACAAATACTATGGTGAAATTCTCTACCGAATCCATCCGGTCTGAGGATGGTATACGTGGTTTACCAGAACAGATCAACGTAATTTTTATCATTCTGTACTTGTAGGATACTGTAATAAAATTGTGCTGTGTAGCGTCGGTTGTATAGTATCTATATTTATAAACAATCAAGCTTTAAGTTTTATTTATTTATTTGGTATTACAACACTTTTAACCAGTACAGTATTACCAGGAGATACAACTATAGAGTAAGTAGAGAGTAACTGGTATAGTATTCTTTATAATTTTTACTTGTTATGTTACAAAAATTTACTTAAACTTAACATGTTTCAAATTAACACTAAGATATAATGTGAATTAAATTATAAATCTGTTAGCATAAAATTACACAAATTATACTTAATATAAGTTAAAAATAACCACAACATACATAAACTGTAGTTTAGGTTCTGATTGCTCTAAAATGCTGCTTAACCAAACCTGTAAGATGTGAATTGTGTACAAGAACATTAACGATAACTTACGACAGGCTCCAGGGGACTGGAGGTCGTAAACGGTGTAAAATGAAGCTTTACTTGATGGAGTGCTAGCAATTTGGGGTTATGCGAGAAGGTGGACTTTGGGCTACTCTCAACCTTTACTTTCGAGACGTTTTTTGTTCGCATCAGTGTTAAAAGTTTTATTGTCTTATATTATCTTTTATTGTCTTATATTATATTTTATTGTCTTATATTATGAACTTATATTATATTATCATGTAAGATAGGATGGTCATTATTATATATTACTAAGACACCAAACCTCAAAAATGGGTGAAAATGAGTATCCGAATGAGTGTGGTAAGTGTAGATGAACTAATTGAAAAAAATTTAAAAAAAAGGAAAATCTAAGGGTTAGAATGATATAAATGAGAATGTTGAACAGTGTTGCCAGCGGAGTGTACTAAAAGTACCTTCCTTTAAAGAATAAAGGGGGGAACCAGTGCAGTACAAAGTCAATGTTACTGATAAAACTTACAATCATGGTCAGGATTCGATCCTTAGTTAACTCAATCCTGACACCTTAGACCGCTCGGTCACCGGACTTACTACATAATAAAACTTAACTCTACTAACATACAATCAAAAGGTAAACACGTATTGCGTAGGCAGTGGAAAATAATGACTTGATGATAATGAAACTCGGCTCCGACGGAACAAAAATCAAGAGAAAATCACGTTTAGCAAGTCACAAAAACCCGAAGCAGACTTCTGTAATTAAAATGTCAGAGTGGGCGAAGAACAAAGCCCACAACACTGAGCAGCGTCTGTCCTTCTGACTCATTACGTCTTTTGTGTTCTCCACTGCCTACTTTATTAGTTTTCTAAGTGTTTTACAGAACTACCTTCCAGTTTTGTACATTTGCTCACCGTTCGTTTCTTACATTACCTAGTTAGTAAGGGAGTATTGTCATTCCAATTTCGCTTCCTGAGACATTTTGGTTAAACGAGTAGTGATGACGTGGTCGGCACTAGTGGCGCAGTGTTGTAACCCATACACTTGTGGTCAAAGTGTTGAGGAGGTTGTTTGGCGATATGTTCTACGCTCAGCACTCGTAATACTGACACAGCATCCACTGAGTGGTTTCCATCGACGTGGACACTTATGTACGTATAGTTACTTTTTTTGTATATATTGTAAACAAATCTATATTTGATGTTAACAGTTGTGTGCAAAACAAGAAACAAGCGCCATAACATTTTTACTATCGGTTAAAAACTAAAGGAATTGTTCAACACACAGCGGTGTGTATGGCACCGGCTACCAACTCTTGCCAACAAACGGGAGGGGGAAGGCGGACCAAATAGGCTCCAGTGCCACACCGTTGCAGTCAGCGACCTAGCTATTCTTATTTACAGCCATAAGTGCACAGCACCACTCAATTGTTCCATAAAAACGTTGAAATAATTAGTAAAAAATGCCACTGGCGTTGAAAAAAACAAACAAATAAAAATAACAAAACGTGTCCCAAAAGTCTTGAGTGGTTTTCTTTCTACGTTTCTGTATTTAATTTGTACAAAAACAATTTTATCTCCAAAATGGGTTAATAATACCGAAGGTCGGTATTATTAACCTGTTACGGTATGATAAATAAAATTATTTAGCTTAGTGAGAGAATTATATATTAATAATAATTTAAACAATTTTTATTGAAATATGAATACACTTATGGGTATAGGAAAACATTGTTATAGGAAAAAATCTGTATGACACCCGTTTGAAACTGCAAATATCATATATCTTATTCGTATTACTAATATTTTGTTATATTAAAACTTTTAAATCTTTAATTGCTTTAAAGGAAAACTATTTGAAGCGTATCTAAAATTACAAGTAAATCTTAAAATATAAATTGGTTATTAAAGCTACATGTGCTTCCAAACGTTGAAATGAGTTTTACACATCTAGAGGGTAAACAGTCACTCCCCCACAGAGAGGTATATTTATTTCCAACATTGGACAGCCGTTGGCATTTTCCATTAGTCCGGACTACGAGATGGGTACAGTTTAGCACCTGAGGGAATAAGGACCAGCAAGTTAACTGTCTGGAAACATTCAACAACTTAACACTAACTTGAAAGTTACAACAATGAAATAAACAGTTAAAGTGAAATAATTTAATTTTAAAATTACTTTACATTTATGTTTTCTCCCGTATGCTATTAACATAAAGAAAGTATTGTGATAGTAAAAAATGGTTTTCAAGTTGGTCTTAAAATCCATTTTAGGATCCCCTGAACCCAAAAAAAGTATTTTTTTGAAAATAATATTTTTATGTATGTCCTTATGTGTGTCTGTCTATGTGTATGTGCTATTCGCTGGAGACCAAACGGATGGATCATATTTGTGAAATTTGGTATGTATGTGTATTTAGCCCATTTCTCCAGACCATTTTATCACTTTTTTGAAATTTTATTTTTTTTTTTTATTTCAATGGGCAAAACACATACAACAAGGGAATATTCTCAAAAACGGTTCTAACAATTTTTATTAAATTTTCATGAAAGATGTGAATTACAACTTAAAAAGTTTTAGTAAAAACTTCTTGTCCCTAACCTGACTAGTTTTTGAGTTCTGCCAAAGAAACATATTTGGTAATCAAACTGGTAATTTTCAAAATTTTTGTTTTTTAGTGTTTAATATAGGGAAAAGTCTGTCCCAATTTTTTTGAACCATTTATTTTAATTGTCTTTTATATTTTGCGCAGTTTCGTATTGACAGGCATATTACCTAGTTACATTGTATCTATACATCGCTTGTAATGTCGATATTATTTATTACTAAATTGACCTTTTATTTATAACAGCTCCAAACAGAACAAAATATTTCTTAAGTTCTATTCTGAGAGAAAAATAACTTTTTAACGCGAAGATGGCATTCACAGAGAAACAGTTAAATGGAAATTGAAGTGGTTTTTATATTTTGCAATAGTTAGTTCGTTTCATAAAAAATAATCTCAGTTATTCTCATGTATATTAAATGTAGCTCGTATCTAATTAGGACTCGGTAATAATTAAACAAGTGTTGGATTTTTCAACCCTTTGGGCGTTTGAGCAAACCAAAACTTCTTTCATGATCACTTAAGCAAAACTAAAGGCATATTAAAAACTGGCATTGTTTTGTACTCCTGTTTGGCCATTTGGGGAATAAGTTTTGTGAATACTGTAAGCGTTAAATCTTTATTTCAGACCTCTTAACAACAAAACGGTGTTTTCTCAAGGATTTCCATAAGTGAGGACTTTATCAGAGAAGTGTGACTAATCAAACAATTACTATTTAGCTGAGATTCTATGATAGGCCTTAAGTTCCTTAGTTGCCCTGTATATTGACAAATGTCCCTTCCTTAGGATCTTTATTGCAGGTAATTTAATATATTAGCTAATAACAAAAAGGTCTAAAATCAAACCAACAGTATAGTGTCTCTGTAAAAAATAATTTCTCAAGAGTCTTCTACTCAAGTCAGACTACAAAGCTAAGCAACGGTAAAAGATGTTTTATTATGATTAAATATTATTTTATATTTGAAGTTTGTGACTAAAATACTCAAGGCTTTACAGTTTGTAGTCTTTGAAGACTAGTGAAGAGGAAAACCAAATGTCTTATCTTGTAAATCATAAAAAAGGAAGCGGAGGTACATAATCACTTAATGGGACGTTCTCGACTACATTATGATTAATTATTAAAATTTAAATATCACGAGAATATAATTATTTAAAATATATACCTGCTTTATTACTAAAAACACTATTTTATGTAAAGTTTACAACTAAACAATGTCTTGTTAGCAAGTAACCAACGTCCCTAAGGAAGAATATTAACTAGTCGGTATCCGACGATCGTGGAATAGTGGGGTCAGCTAACGCTGCCCTGAACGAAATAATAGTGAAAGTTAGAAACAAACTTTCACGAGCGGACCACTCGGCATATCTGGAACATAGATGCCAAACAGTAACCAAACCTGAAGAAATACCAGCAATAATAGAGAGAGTTAGAAACAAACTTTCATGAGTGGACCACTCGGCATGTCTGGAAAATTTATGCCAAACAGTAACCAACCCTGAAGAAATACCAGCAATAATAGAGAGAGTTAGAAACAAACTTTCACGACCGGACCACTCGGCATGTCTGAAAAATTTATGCCAAACAGTAACCAACCCTGAAGAAATACCAGCAATAATAGAGAGAGTTAGAAACAAACTTTCATGAGTGGACCACTCGGCATATCTGGAACATAGATGCCAAACAGTAACCAACCCTGAAGAAATACCAGCAATAATAGAGAAAGTTAGAAACAATTTTTCACGACCGGACCACTTGGCATATCTGGAAAATAGATGCCAAACAGTAACCAACCCTGAAGAAATACCAGCAATAATAGAGAAAGTTAGAAACAAACTTTCACGAGTGGACCACTCGGCATATCTGGAAAATAGATGCCAAACAGTAACCAACCCTGAAGAAATACCAGCAATAATAGAGAAAGTTAGAAACAAACTTTCACGAGTGGACCACTCGGCATATCTGGAAAATAGATGCCAAACAGTAACCAACCCTGAAGAAATACCAGCAATAATAGATAAAGTTAGAGACAAACTTTCATGACCGGACCACTCGGCATATCTGGAAAATAGATGCCAAACAGTAACCAACCCTGAAGAAATACCAGCAATAATAGAGAAAGTTAGAAACAAACCTTCACGACCGGACCACTCGGCATATCTGCAAGACTTTTGCTACAATATTGGCGGAAGTTATAAACAAACTTTGACGTGTGGACCACTCGGTATAGCTGGAATATTTGTGCCAAAAAGTAGCCAAACCCTGAATGATGTTTGTTTACTGAGCATTGTTTCTTGAAAACCACTCCAAAATAAAGACGTTTTTATTTAAAAGTTGTTACTTCTATTAAAATATAATTACGAATATTTTTAATGCTTACACGATAGGTTTAAAAAAATAAATAAATAAAAAACTTACAGGTTTAAAAGTTAATAGCTGTATTTTGCAGCCATTATAAATACTTTCCTGCTTTAAAAAATAACCGCAAAGTAAATATTTCTTTAATTATAATATGACAAATTTATAGAATAATAACAAAATATCCATAATATGTTTGACTAATATATAATAATAATGCTATTTAATGTTTCTTTTAAACGGTTATTTTAACAAAAGGAAACAACAGGTGACATTTGTTTACTGCTAACTAAAACAATTAACCTAAAAATCTAAATATTTTAATTAGCGGACATTTGTCACAATAACGGAGAAAGAAAATCAGTGTAACGTGATAACTGATGTAATAACGAAACGAAACAATGAAGTTGTTTCAAGAACAGTCCAATTTACTCGCAAGCTCCAGGAAATTAAACGGGAAATGGTATGGTAAGTTTTATTGCTTTTAGACATTGGAAAAGTAATACTACGGCAAGTACTATGAGTTTAATTGTACTTGGCTATGCTTACAATTCTTTTTCACACACATTTAAAAAGAAATGAACAACACTAGGGTAATATTATCAAAAATAAATATAACTGTAATTGTTTATCATATACGGTTATCATTCTCACTCCAAATAGACTCACAAAGGATTGATTTGTGTGCAATCACGTGTCAGTTCAGACCACCGTAGTTTGATGTTGGATGTCGTAGTTTGTCGCAAACTAACCTTTCACGTCACGTGACTGTATTTCCTACCATTCAATATGTACTGACATGCGAGTATGTGTATGATCGTCTCTGCCTTGCAACAGTAAAATGTACAATAGGCCTAATCCATGACAAGTCCACTTAAGAGTCTACAGAGTCTGTCGGCCATGTTGGTTTTAAACCCACAAGACAATGTTGTTTGCGAATCCATATTTGTTCGTTATTTATTGACCAAAGTTATCTATGAGATGTCATTTTAAACCTTATCTTATTACGCAGTGGGTTTGCTTTTGATATTTTGAATACATACGCCTAGTTTCGAAAAATAGGCGAAAATAAAAACTTCAAACTAAATATTTATTACATATTTTTTCTATAAAACTAATTAGGAATTCACAAAGCAATTCCAACGTGCAATTTCATTCTTGATCAAATGCAATTTATTTGGAATAAATCTGTTTATAAATAACTTTTAAATTTGGATCCGTGTGGTCGTATATTCGGTTCGAAAATAACATTGTTCTTATGGGATTACAACCAATATGGCCGACACGGGCTGACAGCCTCTTAAACTGTACCTAACTAAACCCACTTTACATTATCTTGCTCGATAACCATGGATGATGAGTGCGGTCAGATAGATGCAGATAGTTCTCAATATAGATACTGTAATATTGAATAGATATGGAGGTATACGAAAACAATTTAAGAGGAAGATATATGAACTAGTGTTGGAAATGAAACTTTTGAGCGTCGGACACAAACGCTGAAAGGTCAAAAGAAATTTCACAATAGTCTGCTATGCTAAATCAATAAAAAAGCTCGGAAATCGTAAAAAGCGGATCACACTGAAATGACGAACTTATGAAAACAGACTTTGTTAAAGTGCTTGGAACATTTCAACTGTAAACATTTAGACAAAATGTTCCTGTTTGAATTTTATTTTTATTAAGACACCGATCCTGAAGATGAAAATGAAATGAAATGAAAATTGTCTTTATAAGATATGGGTGAATATGGATTTCGAATGAGTGTGATGAGTGTAGATGAACGAGTGTAGTCATTGTTACTATCTGAGTTCTACTTAGCTCAAAAAGGACTATTTATTAATAGCCCAATAGCCAGGCCACTATGGGGCCTACAGCTTTACTTGGAATCCAAACCACGTAGTGTTGGTCTGATTTTTAGCTAACTGACAGGTCTGACACTTAGCTATACATTATACAACATCTGAACCTTGACTAACATCCAACATGGACACCCCAGACTTCTCTAGTAGTGTCCACGTCGATGGCAACCATTGAGCGGACGCCGTGTCGGTATTAAGAGGACTGTGCATGGAACTTATTGCCTACAATCTCCCAAACACTTTGTCCCCAAATAGCTGGGTTATTTTTGTAAATTTCTTGTTATGAAGGTAGTACAGGAATATCATCATAGGATAGAATGACACTGAATAAAAAAATCACCCAGCTATTCTTTACGGCAGCTGTAGGAAGTATAAGTCCTGAAGCAATCCCACAGCTCAAGGTCGATTTAAACTCTGTGCGTATTTGGGCTGAAGTTGTAATCAGTCTAAGACGATTTCATTTGATCAACACTATGAATTGGTAATATAAATGTTTGCTAAGACTGCTTGTTAGATTTAATTATTAAATAAACAAATTACTATATTAATTTCTTTGTTTTAGAGTTGTTACTAACAGAGGTTGACTAGTCATTTACCTCATTCACTCATTCATCACTCATTCACCTCTCATGTTCGCTTATATCTCAACATCATTGCCTTAGTTGATGAATAGTAAAAGTTATGTATCTAGTAAGATACAAAAGTGCTTTAAAAAACAAAATGATATCAGAATTACCTCAATCGAATGTATTTCTGTAGAATATAGTTATTAAGATTAGCTCTTATTTACTATATTTTCAACACAAAAGCTTCTTATTTGTAGCTAGAAAAGCTTAAAATACCTTATTAGGTTTGGGGTTGGAATAGTGATTTTTGGTGTGATGCAAACAGGAGGAATATCCGTTGTAATCAGACTCTGCGAGAGAAATGGCTCAGACAAGTCAGCTAACATATGAGCGTGTGAACAACAGAACAATTCGCTGCTCTAAGCCTTTGTCTCATCCCCTTCTATCCGCGCTTTGTTTCATGGGTGTACAGTTCGTTCCGTCTGGTGTGGAGTTCCATAGTAACTCAGCTGGGCAGTTTCTCACACTTCACTATACCTGAACGTTAATAATGTAACTCTGATTGCCGTAGATAACAAACTATGCAGGTAGAGTAAATTATCTACATAGTTTGCAACCCGTACTGATTATTTATACCAATTCAACGCTAATAATAGAACTGTTGGTTTATGTTAAAGTTTCACATTTTCACGCTTACCTAAAAAGTCATGGTCTACCATAGTAAAATCTCGTACTACATTCTTGAAATCCACTTCTACGTACTGCTTTCCAGTTGAGCGGATCAAATTTCTCGCCGGTTACTAGCTGGGCAATGGCGTATAACAGTTTTGATGGACGAAATAGGTTTCTTATTAATGATCTATCAATACCTGTAGGTGGGATGAATCTCCCTGGTAGACATGAAACTACTGGAAGTATAAGTGGGGAATGAAACTAGATCAGTGTGTGATTGTGGGAATCTATCCATTCAATGGATCGCATAGTTACAGAGTGCCCCCTGCGATATTTTACCCTCTGGATTAATAGAATCCCGCTATACCCGCTAGCATAAATAGAATCAGCGAGACAGGTTTTAAATGGTTTGATGGATTGGACTTGGCTTTATGACAGTAGATCACTTTATATTTTTATTAATAAATAACTTGCATTTTGGATCTTATTTCAAATGTATATTTCAGATTTTAAATTTTTACATTTAAGGAATGGTAGCTGACTATAGACAAATGAACTAAACACTGTATATATAACGCATCTTCACGCATAAACAAAGAATCATGAAGCCTTAAACAGTGCTGGTAACAAATTCCATTAAATATATCGATTATCTTATTTACAATACATTGACTCTTTTAAGCATTTGAATTTCTTAAAAACAGTGAACTGTGTGTCCTCCTGGGTCCGGTGCATTTGTGCAACGGCACAACCCCCACCCCCCCCCCCCCGCCAGAAGGAAAACCCCCAACCACAGCAGACCCTCTTCCAGCACCATATAAGACCAAAACCTTGATTGGAAGCGAACACAGGGACAACCCTTTTAAACATTTTTATTCTTGTTAAAGGTGTAGCATTATGACGAACAACGTAACTGTGTTTGGTTACAACGTTCCTAAAACATTTATTTTACGTTAATTTAAAATATACTAAGATTACTAAGATAAAAAAAAATAGGCTTGAAAAACATAGAGAGGTATGACCAAAGTGATTTGTTCGCTATCCTCCGGCACATTTCACCGAATAATTGGAGATCAAGACTTATATTTGCCAAGCTTCAAGAGTCTGTTTTCGTAAAAATTAATGATAAATAGAACCTAACCTCAAACACCATTCTTTTTTTACCTGAAACACATTTATTTGTTATAAAAAGAACCATTTATGATGCAATTTTGTTCTAATATCGTTACTTTACTGAACGCTCTAATTCCACAGCATTCGTTTTGTGTTAACATAATGTTAACTTCACTTTAACAACCTTGTCCTTGTTACTTGAACAACAAGAATTATTATGTTCACTACTAACGTTTAGAGTAAATAGGACCATAAACTTTTTGCTTTGCAATGTAAATTAATTACAATGGAATAAAGATTTGATTTCAGTCTTATGTGCAGTTTAAATGTTATTAAAATCCAGATATGAACTGAATAAGTGACACTTTTTATTCAGTAGATTAATTTCTTACCAATTTTAAAATTATGAATAAAAATAACAATATTTGAAAGATCCGTTTGTCTTACATTAGATAGAATATTTTTTGTACAAAAATTACCTGTTTTATTTTAACTAAAGAAGATGATTTTTTTGGATTTTTTGTATTATTAGGTTTGAATTACGAACAAAATCTTTACAAAAAAGAACCTCTCTTTTCCGAGTGTTTTCCAACAGTACATAGTTACCTAGCCAGGAAGGCCGTTCCAGGCGTTTTCCGCTGAGTTTTTCTTTAATACACTGCAAAATTACATCTTTCACAAACAAACTCCGGTAAAACAACAGATATAGTTTTAATTGCACTATAAAAGAATATCATTTAATTCTTCCCAGTTCAAATCGTATCAAATTAATTCACGACTTTCAGGTATTGACTAATACATAATGTTTGACATACTGAAACAGCAGTGCAGATGTATCACACACCGACTCGTGGGTACTGAAATATAATCTACTACATAAAATATGATTTATACCTAAATATCAGTATTATCTAGCACACTGTTAATATACTGTCTTAATAGTACATACCCTCACAACAGTACATTTATGACTACTAGCAATAATACTGATAGTTCGGTGTTCTTAGCAGATTAGTTGCCTGTTTTGTATGACCTTTCTTTGTTCAAAAGTCTGTGGTCATTAATGGAGAGTTTAGGATTGATGGAGCTTTATATATCGTATGACTTTCAAAGCCAGCTACCAAACTAATAAAAAATTAAAATACAGGACCAATAAACAGTGTCTAAATAAAATCTACAGTACAAAGTACTTCTACTTCTTAGTGTTTAAATAATGATCTCCCGTCACAGAGCTAAATTCAGATTTCGTAACCATTCAACACCTGCTTCTCCGTTTGAAGACCACCAACCAATCCCTCCTGAAAAGAACTGTGATTTCTGAATTTCACCCTCACCAAAAGGTCAAATAAAATCTACCTGAGTCGCAGAGAAAATTCTTTTAGGCGCCTGCACGATGGACTGCCACAAGGCCTGCTCTTTTATTCAATGTATACACTAATCACATTCCCACCACACGGTCCAAAAAATTCATATATGCAGTTCATATTGCTCTCGCATCTCAACACTAGGACATGTCAGAAAACAGATAGAAACCTTACACTAGGTCTAGCCACCAGAAAAAAGATTTTAGAACCTGGAAACTAAAGCCCAATCCAACAAAATGGAGCTTTAGTTTACTTTGACAATCTTCACCATCTCTAATGATTAGCTTGAAGTATGGAGGAGAGCGTTGAGATAAAACAGCTGAATACTGCAGAACCCACTCTTAAAATCAGGCAAACTGGTCATGGCGAGTGTAAGGGCTACAGAATTTGGACTTCTTAAGAATTGGAATACTCATGTAGAATAAGTATTCGAAAATGGTGTGTTAGGAAAATATGTTCTTGGTGTTATTTTCAGTAGTAGCGTTTCAATATGGATATTGTGATGGGTATTGTGTTAGTAGGTGACTTCCCAAACTGGAATTTTTGTTTGATGTAATTTACTTTTGAAATTTTCCCTCACTAAAAAAACTCTCGTATTTAAACGTGTTTGCAAATTAATTTTACTAGTAATGTTCTTGATTTATTTCTTTAATTTAAATTTTAATTGTTAGTTTAAATCAAACTCAGTAACCTGTTACTCATAATGAACGATCTGTAAAATGTTGCTTCCTTAAATATTGCACAGTCAACAAATATATGAAGGATATACATAATGGCTTCCAGCCGATTGGTCAATGTAGTATTATGGCTGATAATGGCGCCATTCATTGCGATGGCTGGGCATTAGCAAGCTGGGTGGAGTGATAAACAACTTGAGCCGATATCACTCAGCTGACGAACGTCAGCTGATACGTGAATACGTTATGTTAACGTAAAACAAAGGTCGTTATTGTTTGTAAAGCATGCGTAATCAGTAATTTGAATTAAATAACGCGTCTTAAACTATTTAACTTTTTTTGAAGACTATAGGGTATGAAAAATTACTAAAGGCGAAAAATAGGTAACAAATTTATCAGTTTATCTTAACAATAGGATTGAACATTATTCGTGTAATAAGAAAAATGTAAGAGTTGAATGTAATGTAAACTACTATAAAAAAAATAAGATGTCGATAGGTTCCAATTCATTTTAGTTGAACATATAAATTAATGATACAAGTGTCATCATTAAGTCAGTAGCTCAGCACCTGAGTAAGAGATAATGCTGGTTCGAATTCTGGCCTTGATGTTTAGTTTTTATCAGAGTATTCTTTTTCTACTGTCTCGTTCTACCCCTTATTCTGTCTAATACGTTCCCCACACTTGTCAATAGTCGATGGGGAATGGTTATAGTTAAAAGAAGATCGAATTGTTTTAAAATTGTCAAAAATTGGATAGATATGTCTAGCGAAGGTTTATGTTGAATGTTTTTAAGTTTTGGGAGGGTTTTACTCGTGAATTACATAACTATTTACTGTTAATTCCCAAAGAACAAAATAAACATTGTTATTCCTAATTACTCACGATGAAATTGGACTGCAAATGACGTATCCCTTTCCAGAATTCCAGGAGAAGTGATCTCTGACACTTCCCTTTGACGCCTGTAATTAACTCTTTCAGTGTTCACATTTCACATTTATCTGTACATGGAGAGGTGAGATAGGAGCTAGTGATGATAACGTATCACAGTTCCTAAGTTTCTTGATGATCCAGATTCCAGGGAGTCTTTATCTTTGTACGCTGAAGAGTGCTACTTCAACTAATTATGTGATAATGTAATGGCGTGATTTTATTGAAATTAGAAACTGTTGAAAATAGAAACAAGACAAGGCCAGATCCATTTGAGTATATTTGTTCATCATTAATAGTCATTGTACAGTGACACATGGATGGCTTTGTCATACAAATGTTTCTGTTAATTGATAGTATCTATCATACTAGTAGTACATGATTATAGAAATTGATATACTCATTGAGAACGTATGAAAGTTTTTACTATAAATAAAAGACTTTTATAATATCAATGTTGTGATTTCCATCCTTCATAAGGAAAAGGAAAAAATCAATCGTCAACTACTATTTTTATAGCCTTAGTTTACAAGTACTAATGTACTTACAAAAGTAAATGAATACTTGTTTTACAAACAGAATATTTTACTTAAACTATCTTTTTAAGCCTAGAATATGTAAAGTCTATTCACTTTATAACTACTTATAAGATTATCAAAGGTAGAAAATTTTTTTCAGTGAAAATCCATAAATGCCAAGCAAAGGTAAATTAAGTATTTGGGTTAGTAACTTAAACTTGTTTAAATGTTTATGAGTCAAATCCTCTAAAAGTGCAGACGGTCAGAAACTTTTGAGAGGTTAAGCAGAAGAAACCAGTAAATATTAAAAATTCGCTTCGTGAAGTTATTTGCAAATTCAACTCCAGAGTCAACAGAGGTCGAGATTCCTGTTTCTTATTTCATGTGAAAGGAATGGGATGATTCTCTTTGGGGAAGAAAAAATAAACACTTTTATCAACTTAGCTAATATTTGTCATTAGAAGTGATGTTGATTCAAATGTGAAAAATTATAAATCTATACACTAAATTAACAAATTAACTTGTAATTGTTAAAGTACAGGTATTTCATTTTTATTTGAAACACTACGAGTGATAAGTTCCCATCTGCAGCTTGGGGCAAATTCTAACTTTGTCAACAAAGGTTGAATATTTGCAGCTGAATAATGAATCTTTTACATACTCGTAATATTGCAGCTGAGCGTCATTAACGAGTCTTCAGTGGTGTGTGACTATTTATTAGGGTGTGTTTGAAGTCACTTGTATACGTCAAGAGTTCACAAACTAGTCAAGACCTCTGAGGAGACTCATTGGCATTTGACCGCAAGAGTATGTAAAAGTCAACTATACAAATATATATGTGAAAGTAACCTTATGGTTAAAAAGTGGTTTATGGACTGTGAGTGTGTGGTAGACGGTTAGGTATCAAAGTTTTCATCTCGCTGTTAGTTATATAAATGAAAAGACAATTCAGTAATTCAAAATGGGGATAGTAAATTTAAGCGAAAGGAAATACAAATATTAAGCCTAAATGATGTATTAAGACAGCTTGAGTTATGTTTGTTCAAATCTTATTATTGTCTTTAAAAAAAATTTTCTAAATATTATATATGTTCTTCGTTTTTTTATTTATTAATTTCCTAATAATAACAAAATACAATAGTACATCAATACAGATCGAAATAATATAGACCGGGAAACCTTTTTGTGTTATTATTTCAACACCAAATTACCTAATTTATACTACAGCATTGTTCACTTTACTCATTAAGAAATGTCAGCTCTAAAATGCAAATAATTAATATTTATTTCTTTTTATGTTTTAGGCAGCGTCCGAGTTACGACGGAGTCCCTAGTATCATCGTCTGGAGGGAGAGTAGGCAGCCCTATCGAGTACTTTTTAGCAGCAGAGCTAAAACAAACTGTGCTACTACGAAACATCTCCATAACAGTTTTCCTTACAATGTTGTAAAATGAAATGGGGTTCAATTTTTTATGGCTGAAATTAAAAAAAAACTATGTTTTTCTTGAAAATCACAGCTAGATAATAAAATAGGACTTCGACTATAACGTTAATTACGATGAGAGGAAATAAGGCAGTTCACTAATGCAAAACTAGAAATATCTGGATGAAATTAAAATGTCACTCTTCAAAACGTCGTGTGTGTTCCAAATACTAGATAAATTAATAAGTTGAAACTAAATAAGAATAAACATCAGTAACTGTTGGTAACAATTTAAAGTGGATGTTACTCGAGTCTTCTCAGAAGTTTATTAAAGCAGAGCGAGTAGCTCGAGTTGGACAAAGTTTGTGACAACTGAAGTCTTGTACAACATTCATTCACTTTAGTTAAGTCCCATTGTTTTGCTTCTATTTATCAATGGGAAATTAGTATTGTTTGTTTCCTTCGCTAACAAAACTATTGTAAGCATGTTTTTCCTGGTTGCATTTGCATTAGCTCTATCCACTAAATTGTATTTAAAACTAAATAATCAAAGCCAAGAAGTGTGACCACCATTAAATTTGCGATCACTTTATTATAGTGGTTCAACAATGAATATAATAAAATCGCTCTAATTAAAAACTCATTATATTTAGGGAGCTGTAAAATTATCCAAACAATCTCCATCAAGTCAGGAAGATAGAAGAATTAATTTAACAAATTAAATCCACACATGCGCTTCCATTGACAGCAAACAAACAGCTGACGTAAATTCTCTGAGACTTTAATTATTAAATTTAACCATTATAACAAAGCCCTAGCCATCGTACTGCAGCTATTCCACTTGTAATACAATCATTTTATATCTTAGTCTTCTTTCACTTTAACATTTTGTGGACTGAGATTACCGATCAAATATTAACCATGTTTGCTCAGATATCTTGTGACGTTCTAACTTGTCAAGTCTTCGTGAACATATTGGTTTAATACAGGACTTCTGGTAGTTTTCCATTATACATTACTAACTGACATATTGATCGTGTTTGTTAGGATACCAAGTGGCTTGCTTATTACTGATATAGATTTCTGGCAATAAATACGGAAAAATATTTTTATATATTTTTTTTAACATGGGATTTATAACAAATTTAACATAGGATCCATAAGAAGACTTGTGTCCCATACAACCCACCCGCCCACCCATACACGTACAGTGGTGATGACCCAACCGCCCATCTATACACGTACAGTGGCGATGACCCAACCACCCACCCATACACGTACAGTGGTAATGACCCAACCACCCACCCATACACGTACAGTGGTAATGACCCAACCGCCCACCCATACACGTACAGTGGTAATGACCCAACCACCCACCCATACACGTACAGTGGTAATGACCCAACCGCCCACCCATACACGTACAGTGGTAATGACCCAACCGCCCACCCATACACGTACAGTGGTAATGACCCAACCGCCCATCTATACACGTACAGTGGTGATGACCCAACCACCCACCCATACACGTACAGTGGTAATGACCCAACCGCCCATCCATACACGTACAGTGGTAATGACCCAACCGCCCACCCATACACGTACAGTGGTAATGACCCAACCGCCCACCCATACACGTACAGTGGTGATGACCCAAGCACCCACCCATACACGTACAGTGGTAATGACCCAACCGCCCACCCATACACGTACAGTGGTGATGACCCAACCGCCCACCCATACACGTACAGTGGTAATGACCCAACCGCCCACCCATACACGTACAGTGGTAATGACCCAACCACCCACCCATACACGTACAGTGGTAATGACCCACCCACCCACTCGTACACGTACAGTGGTAATGATGATTTTTATATTTTTTCATATTTATTGCCAGAAATCTATATCATTTTTGTCTACAACCTTTCGTAGAAGTACGTTTTATCTACTTTTTCTCGTAGGTTACAAGTATTTTAAGGATTTCTTACCGAATCTTATTTTATTTTTCAAAATTTAGTTCAGAACGTTCATTGAGTTATGTTTAAATGTAGTTTTGTAAACAAATTACTAAATTTTTGTTATTTTAGAACAATCAAACCTTGATCATTCAAAACTATAGTTATACTCTGTATTAAAAAAAAGAACTTACATTGAAATTAGTCCTCTATCGAATTTTAAGTAACAGTATTCCATTCTTTTTTCCTACTTTTCCTATTGATACGATGAACCCTAGAACTTATCTAAGGATCTATAAATGGATTAGTTTGCAGTATTATATTCCAATTATATTAATTTGATTGTAATTTAGTATTATTAGAGAGACAAATATTATTAAACAACCTGTGTCGCAGCTTTGTGTGAACCAACCTAATGAGTGTGTTAACCAGATACAACCCAGTTACCAATGGTGTTTAAATAATGTGTATTTTATATTCTCTCTCTCACACACACGCGAACACACTCCCCCCCCCCAGGGGCTTACTCTTGTACTTACGTGTGCTGGCATCCACGGGGTCCCGAGCTGGGTCTGGTATTACTTCTCTTCCATACCAGAGTCTCTTCTATTCCCACCCTATCCCCTCATCCCGTTTCCACTCCCCCCTCCCTTCTCAAGCCAATTTGTAGGGACTTGGATGTTTTTGTACTGTCAACCATAGATTGTTGATGGGAGGCTTACATCCCAGGGTCTTGTCAGCGGCACTGCTGCCAACATGACCCTGACTTGATCAGTGACCACTGTTCAAGGTGTCCCAGCTTCGCTGGCAGAACGAGCCTGCCTGCCACTGCTGGCTGGAGTTTCATTGTAGGGCAAAGCGTATGGCCGTCCGTTAAAAAGAGGTAGCATGTCAGTCGTATTTGAAAAACACGGAGGTGGTTTGGGAATCCGGGAACGCTGCGGTTTGCCTCGCGGAGGGAGTGAGAATGAAAGTGGTATGTAAGGTATGTGTTTGTTGCTTGAAAAAAGTTCTAAAATTAAAAAAAAGAACAAAACAATACAAACCCCAAAAAAATCGCCAAAGATGAAAAAAGTCCTCTCCTTGCACTCTGGCCGGGGTGCCTGGGGTCGCTTAATGGAGACGCCTCACATGTGAACTCTGGACAAAATCTTGTGGCAGCTGTCGAAGTGAAATTAACTTCGGCAGGTGGCCACTGTGAGTAAGCAACCTCGCCACGCGGAAAGCAGTGCTTCAAATTGTCGGAAACTGGTTGAAGAACCATGGGCATATGCACCGGGCCTGCTACTGTGCTAGGCGGGCTTCAGGAGTGTCCGAGGAGGTTTGACCTTCGGGTCTAGGCTAGTAGACGGTGCCGGAGCAATTGGTAAAGCTCCCATGAACCTGGGAACTGAAAAGCCTAAATATTAAAATTTATTTGTAAGGTTTTTCAGGTCTTGGCTGGAGTCGTCGTTGAAGTGAATTTGGTGTATTTGTTAATCGTTGGCTAGTTGGCTCGCTATTCAAATCGTGCTAGTTGGCCTGTTTATATTTAAGCGTTGGCCAGTTGGTTAGTTCTTTCATCAATCTTAAATACGGCAGAGAGGTCGAATATGGCGGAAGAGATGAATACAAAAGAAGAAGACAGGATAGCGGCAGAGAAGACATTTATGGAAAAGCATGAGAGTGAAATAAAACTAAGTACAGGGAGACTTGGAATGGTAGCAAGGGCAATGCAAGGGACTACCAAGACACCCTCGGCTTCAAGTAGTGTGAGTCGGAGCAGGAGAGCAAGAAGCGGTCAAGAGCAATGGATAGTCCACCAGAAGGTGGTAAAAATAAAAGGACCCGGTCAAAGGTATAGGATGATTTCGAAAGTGAACCGAAAGAAGAAAATGGAGACGAAAAAGATCCGTTAAAGAAGTGGGCTGTGGTGCTGAACAAGATGAGAGTGTGGTTCAAGCCACCCACGATTGTGAAGATAGTAATCAAGATCCAAACTTTGAGATTTGAAAAGTACATGGACAGTTACCAAGAGTTAATGAGGGCTAGAGAAGAAAGAGTTAGGCTAGAGACATGAGTGGATGAGAGATCTGCTCTAGTTGAAATAGTCAGATCAACTATGAGACAAGAAATGCTAAAAGGGAAATTTAACTCTGGGGAAAGAAAGACATCGAGCTACGCGGACGCTGCAGCTAAAAGGGTGACCAAGGTGTCAGGACTGAGAGAGCCGGTACTGATACCTACAAACCTAGTGATTGTAAGACAGGATAACAAAGAAAGTGAAGAAGTTAAGAAGAAACTGAAAGAGCTGGTGAAGAGTCTTTACTATCCTAAGCCTACTTCACAATCTCAGATAGGGCTGAAGGTGAACAGGCTTAACAAGATCTAAAACAGAGTGATAATAGAAACTGAATTGGAGGAAGGAGCAAATAAGCTGCTGAACAATGAGGCACTTCAGAAAGCTGGAATGAAGGTCGGGAAGCCAACCAGAAAGAAACCCGTCATCATGATTTATGACGTGAAGTCTGAGTTAAAGGATGATGAAGTCAGGCAAGAGGTTTCCAGTAGGAGTATGGAAGCAAGCGAAATACCAGAGGATGTTTAAAGAGGAGTTTCAGGTGAGACATAGGTACAAGGAAGCTAGTGGAGGCAGATACGCAGGAAAGAGAAGCCAAGTGATATTAGAATGCTCCGTGAGGGTCAGGAATTGGCTGAGGAGGAAAGGACGAGTGTTTATAGAAAGGGAAAGCTGCAGAATAAAGGACTTCGTGCATATTTCCAGGTGCTATAGGCGTCAGAGGTATGGACATGTCGCAAAGCATTACAATAGTGCAAAATCCAGTTGCTCGAACTGCGGATAAAAGCACGACTTCAAGGATTGCAAGAACAAAGAAAATCAATGCTGTGTCAACTGTAGTAGAGAGGGAAGGATCGAGAACAGACACCCAGCAACTTGGAGGGAATACTCTGTCTATGAGAAAGTGGCGAAGAGACATGAACACATAGATTATGGATTGTAGGTTAGGTCAGGTAAATGTAGGCTGAGGGAAAATCATCATGGAGGAAATGAATGAATGAATGTCTTTATTTAAAGGCGGAGTTAGGACTATGAAGTCCTCTCTTCCACTCAACCTTGTGTAAAACTATACAAACAACATAATATATTTTCAAACTAAAACTAAAATCAAACAAAACTTAATTTACAAAGCGTAAACTACTAATCAAAGACAATAAAAAACTGAAAAATTATAAACATGGAACTAATACAATTTAATAGTTACAATAATCTAACATACTTACAAATTAAAATAATAAATTTCATTCTCACAGACTCATTCGCTCAGGTAATCCACCATGAAAACAGTGCCCCCACACCCCCATCACCCCCGCGAGGTCCGCAAAAACAGGTCCTTCAAGTCTCAACGCCCCCTACCAATCCCTAAAACCAACGCTATCATCCATATTTCTCAAGCTGTCAGGAAGGGAATTCCATGAACGACAGACTGAAACCGTAAATGATTTATTGAGAAACATTGAGTTATGATGGGGAATAGGTCAGAACGAGTAGGTAAGAAAACCTCGATGTGGTGCTCATCCAGGAGCCATATGTTAGGGACAACACCATCAAGCGTAACGATGGAAAGTGGTATTTTGGTAGGAGTGGGAATGGTTGAGTGTTAGATTGGAGAGTGAAGGACGTGAATTGAATCTGGTGTCTGCACTGCCGACCATCAGAATGTACAGACGGACATCTAAGGTAAGCGGTTGAGATAATCAGGAGAAAGGAAGGTAAAGAAGTCGTCATCGGAGGAGATTTCAACACTAGATCAAAGCTGTGGTGGAGCGACAGAACATACAGAAGAGGGGAAAAGGCCGAAGAGATTGTATTTACCTAGGACTTAGTAATCCTGAACCAAGAAGTAGATGGACTACGTTTGAGAACACTCAAGATGGATCTTCAAGCATCGATGTGACGATAAGCACCAGAGATGTAGCATCAAGGATAGCCAGTTGGGAAGTCGTGGAAGAGACTTGGGTGATCACCGCCAAGTAAAATTCGAGGTTAAGAACAGAGTGCAAATAAAAGTAGAGTAACGAGATGAGAGAAGGATCGTTGAACTAGAAAGAAGTGGATTGGAGGAAGTTTGACAGTGTTTTAGTCGAATAACTGGATGGGTTAAACTGGGACCTAGTAGATGTATATAGGTATTCGGAAGAAATCCAAGAAGTGATTCAGAGATTAATGGAGAGAGTGGTACCTAGATCTAGGAAAGGCCCAAAAGAAAGTACCATGATGGACTGAGACTATTGGAGAAATGAGCAAAGCTGAGAAGATGTAGGTGATAGTGGCTGAGAACTCAAAGCGAGGAGGACAGGAGAATGTTTGTGACCGCCAGGACAAATTATGTGTGGGAGAGTCAGAAAGAAAAGAAGAAGGCATGGCAATGGCTCCTGGATGAAAATGGAAAAGGTGATCCCTGGGCACAGGCCTACAAGATTATCATGGACAGGATGAAGAACACTGGTAAGTCTGAGAAAGGCAGATGGAAGTTACGCAGTGATAAGAGACCTTGAAGACAATGATAGAAGAACTGCTGCCTGACGACAACGTAGAGGAGGATACAGTTTAGCAAGGAGTACTGAGGACAGAGATGGAATTGGAGTCTGAAGGTGCAGAAGAGGTGAATCTCAAAGAGGCTGAATTGGACGAGGTGTTGAAGCAGATAAAGAATGAGAAAAGGCATCTAGATATGACGGGGTCAAGATTGAGATTGTAAAGAGGATGGATGGAAGAATAAGAAGTCACCTGTTTTTTGTTCAACAGGATGCTAAGGGAATGAGTCTTCCCATCAGCATGGAAGAAAGGAATAGTAAAAGTGTTTCTGAAGAACAAGGACAAGGATCCGAGTCTAGTGAAGTCGTATAGACCAGTGACTCTGTTGTCTGTGTTAGAGAGGATAGGAGAGAATCTGTTGGTCAGAAGAATAAGAAGATGGCTTGAAGAACAGGAATTATTGAATGATAGACAGTACGGATTCAAAGAGGGAAGAGGAACTGTGAACGCACTAATGAAGGTCAAGAAAGACGTGGAAGAGAAGTATGTGCTAGCGGTTCATTGGACATCTCAGGGGCGTTTGATGCTGCATGGTGGCCCGAGATTCTGAAGATGCTGAGAATATGGAACTGCCCAAGGAACGTATACAGAGTAATCAGATATTACTTCACAGGAAGAGACGTCGTGATAAGAGCCGGAAAGAGAATGATAAGAGGATTCCCACAAGGATCTGTAATAGGATCAGTACTAGGAACAATTCTGTGGAACGTGATGTTTGACAGCCTTTTGAGGATGGATCTAGGAGAAGGTTTGACGATCACAGCTTATGCGGACATTGCACTGCTGTCGGTGAGAGAGCGAGGAAGTGAAGCTGCAAGAAGATTTGTAGAATAGGGACAAAGCAGGAAGTTGATTTTTTCAAGAGCCAAGATGGTGACGACGATGGTAAAAGGAGGCTTGTAAGAGGACCAAGACTACAAGTGGAAGGAGAACATATCAGCTGCAAGAAGGAGACGAAGTACCTGGAAGATATCATAGGTACCAAGATGTCATTCGAGAGACACTTGGAAGATCTGGCCGAAAGAATCAAGGGAGTCTATGAAAGATTAGCAGGACAGGTAAAGGCCAATGGAGGAATGTCAGGAAGACACTTGATGATCTGTACAGAGGATATGTGGAACCAGTACCGCTGGATGGATGTGAGTTCTGTAGAACGTAAGACCGAAAACAAGAAGCCAATTAAAGACTTGTGGGAACCCAAAGGAAGGCGTTGTTGAAGGTGACTAAGGGCTACAACACCGGCTCACATGACACTGTTAGGGTGCTGGCTGGAGCAATACCAATTGATCTGCTTGTCGAAGAAAGAGGGAAGATTTGGGAGGTCAAGGAAGCCGGAAGGGACATGGAAGAATGAAAAGCAGACAGAAGGAAAGACATTGAACGAATGGCAACGAATATGGGCAGCGATTGAGAAAGGAAGAGGGATCTTCAACTATATGCCAGATGTGAGGAAGACACATGAAGAGGACTGGGAACTACTTGACGCAGTTCATGACAGGACATGGAAACTTCAAAGCCGACCTGAAGAGATTCAGTCTGGTAGAAGAGGACACTTGTGAATGAGGAGAACTGGAAACAGCAACTCACGTGGTGATGGAGTGTGGAGCGTTTTAAGAAGAACAGAGGGACTTCAAGGAACTATTGGCAAGGAAGAACCTTAGATGGAGAAAGGGAGACTTCGGATTCAACACTAAAACTAGCGTTCAAGGACACAGCCAGAAAATTAGGTATAAAACGAGAGAGATTGATAAGATTAAGACACCAGGAAACAAATTTAAACCAAACAAGTAAGTAAGAAAGAGATAATAGAGAGATGAAAAAAACACCAATGATCCCTAGCGTAAAGGGCGCTAGGGTGAGGGGAGATGTGCTTTAGGGTTGGGTGTACCCAGATGTGGATTAAGGCCGAATCCAAGAAGATGGAAGCAAAGAAGAGGATCAGGAAAGCGGCTTGGTAAATAAGTCAAAGACTTGAGCCAAGGGTAGTGGTGAGACCCCCTACATCTCTCTCTCTCTCTCTCTCTCTCTCTCTCTCTCTCTCTCTCTCTCTCTCTCTCTCTCTCTCTCTCTCTCTCTCTCTCTCTCTTTCTCTCTCACACACACACTCCGTCTTCCGTTAGCATGTCAGGTCTACCAAACGTGTCTTATGTTAGGTCTACTGTGCGTGTCTCATGTCAGATCTACTGTGCGTGTCTCATGTCAGATCTACTGTGCGTGTCTCCTGACATTTCATAGTGCGTGACATCAGATATGACGTCATAAGTTCTACTGTGTAGGAATTATAGGTTTTCTCCTCATATCCGTAATATTTTAAGTTGAAAATAGGTATCTATAACCTATATAAGATCATCTTTATAAACTGTAACTGGTTGCTCCAGCTTACTTTAGTATCCATATCTTACTTTAGTACAAGTTATCTTTTGGTATTTTACAAAGTTGTAACAGAGTGTGACATGTAAGAGGTTTCTCGCAGTTTCACTATAAACAAAAATATTGTTTCTAATCAAACTTCAACTGCAGCGACATAACAACATAACATTAGGCTTTTCAGGGGCATGCTACAGATAGTTCTGAATCGGTGCTACTTTTTTTTGTATATACTTTTGATAACGTATAAGTTTCAAAATAAAGATATAGACAATAAGTGATACAGATGGTATAATATGATTTGGAGTATTAAAATTTTTATTTAACAAATTGGTCATACATTCTGAATCATATTATTAAAATTCGAATTCAAATGCCTATATTATTCGTAATACTGATTACAGTTTCGAGCATAGTCAATATATTTGTAACATATTTATACATATAATCATCATTTTTAAATGATCACTTAACAAATGATTAAATTTATTTATATAATATAATTTAATAATTTTTTTCTATTAAAAATAATGTTTTAAAGAAAGAACCAATTTTGAATTAAATAAACTTTCATAAAAGCACATGCAAGAAAGTAAACTCCAGTCGAGACGTTCAATTAGTTGAAAGGATTCAATTAAGGTTTGCTATCTTGAAATGATAAAACAGAACTGAGAGCCAATTAGAGAAATCTGCAAACTGTCGAGTCTGATGGCCAGAAATAATAAAGGGGGTTGTTTGAATATACAAGCTGAGATGAATATGTTTTCTTTTAATTGTATAAGTGGCTACAAATTATTGGCTTGTACTGTTATTAATTTTACCGCAAAACTGATGCTTATAGTTCAGCATCTACAATCAGGCTTTGGTTGATACTTTTAATAAACATTAAACTATGTGATGTGATAAAGATTAAACTATGTGATGTTTTCATTATGGTTCAATTTAAAGTTCGTTTAGTTTCACATATTGCATTTAATAAAAAGCAACATTCATAACTCAACCTATGAAGGTTGTGGCCCACCCATACTCCCTTAAAAACATTGTATACAACAATAAGGCTTCTTAGACTTTATATTTTATTCATTATTCATTTCTAAGACGCCAATCGTAGAGATATGGGCGAACCTGAGGGTCAATGAGCGTGATAAGTGTAGATGAACGAGTTTAGTCATTGTTAATATCTGAGTTCGATTTAGCTCAGAAAGGACATTTATTACAGCCCAACAGCCAGGGCAACTAAGGGACCTAAAGCTTTACGTGAAATCCGAATCACTTGGTTTGATTTTCAACTAACTGACAAGTAGTTTGACACTCAGTTCTCTTCCTTACTCAACATCTGAACCTTGACTACCATCAAATATGAACACACCAGTCTTCTCTAGTAGTGCACACGTCGATGGACACCATTGAGCGGAAACCGTGCCGGTATTAAGAGGACTGAGCGTAGAAGCTATCGCCTACAATCTCCTCAACACTTTGTCCCCATCTAGTTGGATTATATCACTGCCGTCACCAGTGCCGACATAATGTGAACATAATATGAAGAATACGTTATGTACCCATCACTCTGTGATCACAGACAATGGAACGGTTCTTACTGGCATAAAACAAACTGAGTATGGACTAGGTTCTGAGAGTCCCACTTAACCCACTCACCCAATTAACAAGGTTGATAGGAGACCATGGTTCCTCATGGACAGACGTCAGTCCATGACGTGGGTGTTGTTTTGAAAATAAATCATTGAATCCGTCATAATGGTGACAACAAATATAAATATAGACATATTTTCTTTCCTTTTTTATATTGTCAATTATATCTGATAATTTTATAAACAGCATAAGTGAATTTATTATACAGCTGATATGGGACTTATATTTTTTATTTCCTTTTTCAACTAAACCTATCATATCAAGAGTATTCTGCTCTCTGGCAGGTCCTGCTGCAGTCTTCTGTTTGAACAAGGCTCAGAGATACCACATTACATCATGGACGAAACGTTTGGTGATGTAAATACTGTAAATAACACATTGACGTGGTCGTTACCGAAAGCTTTAATTATTAGTATGTTTTTTACGTGTATTTTTAGACTACGTTCTTACTCTACCCACCACTTGACGACGTCCTATGTTCTTCACACACACAAACAACTTCTTATTCTCCCATATCTTATAGAAAATATCTTTTGCTAAACTCGGTGTACAGGACTTTTGACATCACTCTCCTCAACCAAACAAACAACCATTAAGTTCAATGAACATTGATAGAATATTACCCTTGAAATATTTCCTTATTTGAAAGATATTTTATTTTTTTTACATTCATTTTCTAAACCCGTCTCCCTTATCTGAAAGACATTACGTTATCTGGAACTCGTCTCCCCTACTGAAATCTATATTTCCTTATCTAAACCCATCTCTCCTATCTGAAAGATGTTTCCTTATCAAAAGCCGTCTCTCCTGTCTGAAAGACGTTTCCTTATCAAAAGCCGTCTCCCCTACTGAAAGATATTTCCTTATCTAAACCCATCTCTCCTATCCGAAAGACGTTTCCTTATCAAAAGCCGTCTCTCCTATCTGAAAGATATTTCCTTATCTAAACCCATCTCTCCTATCTGAAAGACGTTTCCTTATCTAAACCCATATCCCCTATCTGAAAGATGTTTTCTTATCTAAACCCGTCTCCCCTATCTGAAAGACATTTCGCTATCAATAACTCGTCTCATGTCCACAGCCAATATTTTCTCCAATCTTGAAGAAAAATACAATTACACACGAATATTATAAAAATCATGATGTTCTATTTATCCTCAAACTTCATCCAAGACCTGCCTCTCCTTAAAAAGATTATCAAAGGAACTAAATAAAATCACGTTCTTAACAGTTTATAATCAACACTTTGATCTTTTATTTAAGGTATAATACACTACACAATGGTACGAAACTTAATCTGATCCATACTTCTGTATAATGTATTATGTAGTTATTGCAGTATGTCCCTCGAAACAAATAGCTCTTATGTCATTGTATTTTATATAAGTATATAATTATTTTGAATCTCTGACAGCCAAGTTGTCTGTACCAAACCAAGACCATTCGTTACAATGACAACCCACTGTAAGCGGACTCTGGGCAGATCGCCGTCTGAGATAAGCCTACATTCACTAGAGCAGTGCTAACAATTGCTTGGTATTTACTAATTAAACTGATTAAAACGTTTTCGTGGGATTTAAGAAGTTCGTTCTGATAAATTATACCTATACACTTTAAAATTATTAACAACATTTTGTTAACTATCTAATTTAACTACAATCTTTTTTGGTATATGTATACAGACAAGTTCATAATGGGCTCGTAAATGATATAATGTTTAAAAATTGTTTAATTTAGATTAGGGAACGACGTTTATTCATGAAATATAATATGAGTGTGGCCCTTCTAAGTTACTTGTCAGTGGAGTCCAGCCTGGCTATAACATGTAATAAATACGTTTGATATATATACAATAATTTTCTCATCAACTAGGCTGCCATAATTTAAATTAGTTTTATATTTTGAAGAATAATATCAACTACACTCATATAATCGAACAAAAATATTGTTGGGCCTATACAACCAGACTATGAAAACAGCTTTATACATCAACCTAGACCTATGTAGCTAACCAACTAGATTACAATCTTATAAGTAGGTTTTATAAATAATAGTATTTGGTACATATATGTATCTATATTCAGAATAAAACAATAGTACACGTAAAAATAAAAATAGATATTTATGATAAATAATAATTCTTTGGTGACTTTTATTGTCTTCTCTTTAAATAAGGATTACGCACATGATATTTAAATGAAAATGTAAAACAAAATTAGTATAAAAATGTATTATATTTCAAGTTTTGTTATATCTTGACATTTAAAATCATAGTTTTTGTAATACTAACAATTCTTTTTCTAGTAATTTTTTACGACTTTATTTAATTTGGTTTTACTACCGAGATTTCTTTAATGTATGATTTTTTTTAAATTGTGGTTGTATTTTCTACTTATTAATTTAGAATGCTCTTCCTACATTGTATTTGTGTAGAGTAGTTTATTGAATATTACTGTAAATTTAGAAATATTTTGTGTTACGTAGGCCTTTAATAAGCAATAACGAACATGTAAACAACTATAAGATCAAAGGTAAAGTAACCCGCTGTAGTTAACGTAGGTCTACCAGAAACTATACTGGACTATTTAACTTTGCCAATACCTGAATAGTCTACAATAGCCTACAATTTTGTGGCTTTAGATTACCAAGTATACTGTATTCGTTCCTCTTTCTACAATAATCAGTTATATAGATTATTTTATTGAGCATCTTTAACTAAGTAATGGTACAATTTCACAAATTTTACAACATACACTATTATTATAAACAAACTGTACACAATAATTAGTATACAAGTGATCCACAGTACAGATTATACAATTTAGACTATGTTTATTTTTTAACTTACTTGACAGACTGACGTAATAAGAAATATATCACTTACGTATTTAATTTTACTTCGTAATAAAACTTAAGCTGTTTTATCCACAAATTGTTATGGGTCTCTACCAATTGTTATGTGGTGCAAGGCTTATGCGTCAGTAAAATGTTTGAAGTAATGAGTAAGTTTGTTTGTGATTACAATACACTTTAAAATATAAAAATATTATTCAAACAATGTCTTATTCAACAGTTAATTGTATTTTATGATTTAAATGTTTTTTCGAAGTTGAAAATATAGCAAAGTTATACATTTTATTTACTGGTTGGTTCTTTTATATTCATGAGGCAGTTGGATAGCAAAATAATAGTGCATTTAAGTCGAGTATTTCCGTGGCTAATTGTTGAGTCAGTTGTGAGGGGGCTCAGTAAAACTCCTCCTCACAACTGATCTGTTGTGCTACTGAAGCAGACGCACAGTTAGTATAAATAATGCATAACCTAACTGTAATTTAATTTTAAGTTATTAAATGAAAACTTGAACCAAAGGTAACAAATATTGTCAAAAAATACAGATAAAAACTCTACGTTTTTATGACTTATTTCTTTATAAAGCAATAAATATTGTTCAGAACTACGGTATTGAATTTTGAGAGGGATCAGCTGATAACAACCGGAAGTTAATTTGTAATTGGCCTATTAATCAATGGCACATTCTAAGGAATAGTCGGCCTTAGTGACCTTAATAACAATGACTACATTCGTTCATATCTTGACGAGGGTATCTTAAAATATTAATTAGGTACCGTACGAGTAAATATGGATTCCTAGTGTGTATTATAAATGGGTATAAAAAACGATGTTTTTTTTCTTAAACAATTACCATGCTTCTTCCATAAAAACTTGTTTTAGTTGCTATCTTATGACAAGTACATAAGTCTAAGCTATGTACTTAATTTTGGATATAACATTTGATTTTGTTAATAATTTATATCAAAAGTGTTCTATCTATTTTATTATGATGACATTGAACTTCAATAGATGAGTATTTGTAAAACATACTTTCTTGTCTAACGCTATGCTAAATCAAGAAAGTATTATTAGAAGAAAAATTAATTTTTTATTTTACCGTTAATTTTAGTAATTGTACCACACGTACTGATTAATTAGTAATAAACTTCATTCTTTCAAAACAACAATTGAAATGGTTCCGTTGACATCTTAATTCTTTCTCATCTTGTGCTCCATTTATACTAAATTAAAACCAGTATTGTTTAATATATCTATAAATTAAGGATTGTTTGTTTGCTCCGTGTGCTTTACAAAACTAATCAAACGATTTTTAATAATTCTTTCTGTTAAATATCCGTTAAACTAAATTGTTTAGTGATATTTCAATTAAGAAATTTGTTGTGGCTGAGTGAGAACAGAAGAGTGGGGGTGGTTTTTGGCGGTCACCCTCAACCCCTTGAGTAGTCTTGAACGACAGTTGTTGGCGACAAGTCACAGACTCGCTCGGTCCGCATACACCTGATTTGATACAATACTTAAGCCTTTACAAAGGCTAAGTATACAGATTCGTTGCATAGTATTACATTTAATTTATTCAGTCATTTTATATTGCTTCACCATCAGGATATTATTTTTACATTTTATATTAAATAAATCTCAGTTTTTCTTTCATGTGAATTTTTATTCATCACCCCTTTTTTAATTTACTCAAATCCGCGGTACGCCGCGACAAAATTGCTAAACAATTCAAGATGACAATTGATTTTATTTATTTATTCATTGGTCAGCTTGCATGTTATTTAACAAAACAAATTTGAATTATACTATTTTAACGTATTATAATCATAATACACCATCATTAATTTATTTAGGGGATATATCTGCGTGCTTCACATGCCAGTCCACTTTTACTAACCAAGTAAGCTGCGCTCAGCATACGTCGTGCGTCAATCTTGGTCCATCCTTCAATACTTCACTCATTTATACCTCAGACCAGAGCCAATTCTGTTATTCTCCGACTCAATGGAAGATAGTCACATATTTCAGAATCGTGCCCTACAGATAGGGATGGCAAAAATTTTCAACATATCGAAATATCGATGTATCGCAAACCAAATATCGATCTAACGATAATATATAAAGAAAAATGTCGATCTATCGGGTAATCGATATATCGAATTGTAAATGATTTATCTGTTTAAATTATGCACTAACTCGTATGTCATGACCAAAAACACAATCATGTTTAGCTGTCACTATTTAGAATAGCGTCATGAATGTAACAATGAAATACATTTATCTACACGAAACAAGTTGTGGTCTAGGTGATGAATGAAAAAAATTAAAATAATTACTATGTTAACTATAAAATAATAGTGTAATAAAATTGTTAGTTTAGTTTTCCACATTTAAAAACACTAATTGGCTTGTCATAAACACTAAACTTCCACCCAGCGGTCTGTAATAAACTACATTTTATTGCGTTAATCTCACGTAAACAAGTAAATTAAGGGAGTTTATTATTTCAATACATGTTTTTTATGAATAAGAGGCATTTTAAATGTGTTTTTTTCAAATCGTGATGATTTGGAGGAGAGATAATAACGTCAATATTTAGTGACATGATATACATCGGACCAAAATATCGATATGGTCGATATTATCGAAAGGAAATATCGATATTAATATATCGATATATTAAAACAAATTTAAACGATATTTCCCATATATCGTTGCCATTCATACCTGCAGAACAATAACAATACATGTGAGTAGTTTTTCTATATGAAATGCATTTGGAAAGAAACTCCACGACCAATTTCAAAAGTAATGCAGTTTTCTAATAAATTGATAACAAAGAGAAAAAAATTAAGAGCCGAGCAGTAGAAAAAGAAATTTGTTTACGCTCAATATTGCGTCTGATTTGATTCTTGTACGTCTCAACTTTTTTTAATCTACAATATTGTTTTTTAGTGAAAAAAACTGTTCGAGAACTTTGATTCAAGTTTAAAATATCATCAGGGTGGATACTAGCAATTTTCTAATAACTTTGGTGACACATTTTTGTCGAGATTTGAAAAAAAAAAGATTACTGCTTTACCATTACATTCATAATGAGCCCTTACATTAACCTGATTATTGTGTACACTACTTTATTCATTGTTACACACAACATAGATGGTAGTTATTTACATTTTAAATAGTTGTATGCGATTTTAGCTGTAATTGTATTTTACCTTGAAAAAACACTCTATCTTACAAGTCCGCATGTACAACACAAGGATGTGTGCTGTTGGGTGCTTAATCAGACGTAGCAGTGGTCGTACAAATAAAAAGGTAAGTAGCTGAGTGCTTAAAAACACGACAACTGGCAATCCATATTCATACAACACTGCAAACCACCAGACCGACTATGCATCACTGTGCATAGCTCGACAACCTCGTGATTCCTGAATTATCCATACTCATTCAGGATGGTACATCTCGTAACCAACTCATACAAATAAACATCGCGCCAACCAGACTCATTCCTACGTAAAAATCATTGTAAACTCTTTATATAATACGAACATTTGTTTACACTGCTCAATAACAGAAAACTTCTTGGAAACACATACTTCTGTGTACATTTATTATAGTTCATAAACTCTTATATATCATCACTTTTGTTTTGTCATCTCTTTTATAAAAAAATTTCCGACAACCTATACAAACACTTATTATTCTCTTCCTGGCAGACTCATGCCTAAACATCACCGTAGTCTACACTTCCTGAAGACCCTAGACGTCAACAACTGTTGAGCCAGAACCATCATTATCTATAGGATTTCGAAAGTAACATTCAACACATTAGAGAAGCTCCTAAAAATGTATGCAACATGAACTTGCAATAATGACATCTTATCAATGGTGATTCTTTAGTTGTTATTTTAGTGATATGCAAGCGGTAATTTATCGGTATTTGTTAATTCATAATAGAGTGTATCCAAGCAGTGTTCATATCTCCAAGGCGTGACAAGGTACACTATTTTTGTGTAAGTGTTAATTGAATAGTTGTACATACTTGATTTATGTGTATGAGTGGAGTGGCAACCTAAATTTTCTTCTCATTCAGTGATTAGTTGAAGTAAATTTAATACTGGTGTATAATGGGGAGTGACATGGTAATGTAATTGAGGACTAGTAGAAGATTCGATGTACATAGTAGAAGTGTGATTAAAGTAGAATTGTGAACATAGTGGAAATGTGTCTATAGTAGAAGTGTGTACATAGTGGAGGTGTGTCCATAGTAGAAGTGTGTACATAGTGAAAGTGTGCATATAGTGGAAGTGAGATCATATTATATGTGTGTACGTAGTGGAGGTGTGTCCATAGTAGAAGTGTGTATATAGTAGAAGTATGTTCTTAGTAGTACATAGAACAAGTGTGTACATAGAATAAACGTGTTCATTATAGATGTGTTTTCATAATAGAATTGTTTACATAGTAGAAAAATGTAAATAGTTAGAAAACTAAAATAAATTTTAAATTTATCTTAAAAACTCATTTTTATAAGATAAAATGTTAGCTTCCAAGATTTACTAAGAAACTTAAACGACACAAAAAGCCAAGGATTTAAAATAAATTACATTAAATTATATTAAATTAATCTACAGTGCAATGGTTGACAGTTTGCAGAGTTTCCTAATTGGCTCTTAGTTTATGTTTGTTATCTTAAAAAACAAACTTTAATTGAGTATCCTTGGCACAGAGAAAACTCGATTGCAGTTTCCAAGGAGTTCCTCTTTCTTCCTTCAGTAAGACATACTTTTTAACAGGGGGTTTGGATTTAACTTATTTTATGGATTAATTGTATTGTACAATATTAAACTGATAATGAGATATAAAAATATTCTGCAATCATGAGCATAGTGTCAATAATATTAAACATATTTAACCCCATTAAAATATAACGAGTAATCTTAGTCAAATGTCAAAGGCAATAAATATCAATTAAAGCCAGTCAAACCTACGGAATACGACTGAAAATAAATGTCTATAAAAAGTGATTGTACACATTTCATTAAACGTCTTAAAATACACTAATGTCTAGTTTTAGATGTACTTTAGAGTGTCCCAATTAAACGTACAGAACCATTCATACACAAAACTATAACATTTGTAAAACTAAAAATAGGTTCTATTGCATTAATTTTTAAACATTTCAAATATTTAATTTAATTTATTACAAATCAGTAATTCTGAGAAACTAGAGTACTATTTTTTCTATGAAAGGATCTTTTTATAATATTATGACATGAAATATCTTCAATTTCCATTTTCCTGGTATAATTCTGTTCACTAATTAATTGATCCAACTGAATTCTAATAACGTACAGTCTTGTCTTCAACCATGATTATATCGGCCTAAATCAAATTTAATATTTTGTAATGTCCAAAGCTATAACACTTATTACATATTAGCAAGTTTAACTATCAAATATAGTGATTAAATATGTTAATGCTAAATCAGTAACTTCCATTACAAGTAATCCCTGTTATTTAACTATAAATAAATAAATAAATAAATAAATTCTTTATTGCATGAATACAATTAACAATTGTGTTGCAAAATTCAAATTTGTTTTAGCCTAAAACACTCACATACAATCGGACACATTCATACATACATCTTGCACATGCATCATACATTCACACACTTGACACCAGAATTGCATGATAGGGTGTTTACTGATTGTCCCAGCGGCTTTGAAAGAATTCTTCAACTGAATAAAAAGCACTTTCCACCAAAAGGTATTTCAAACGTCTTTTGAACAAATTCAGGCTTTGATTTTTAATTTGTTCAGGGAGCAAATTGATTATGTTTACACCCACTTGTGATGGCAGACGCTTGAAAGCTGCGCTTCTATGCCTCTGCGTTCTGTAATTATTCCTCCCTCTAGTTTCATAAGAGTGAACATCCCTGCCGCGCGTCAAAGTGCACTTTGACTTGCAGTACAGGGCGACCTCCAATATATAGAGGCAGGGTAGGGTCAATAATCTAAGCTCCCTAAATGCTTCTCGACACGACTCTCTGAAGTTTAATTTTAAAATAGTTCTGACAGCTCTTTTTTGAAGTCTAAATACCCTTTCCAGCTTGTATTTAGAACAACTACCCCAAAGTCTTATACCATAGGCTAAGTGGGTATGGATCAAGCCATAATATGCAAGTTTTAAGACTTCTAGGGAGCAGAATTGTGCCAGGTTGCGCAGAGCAAAAATGCCCGAGTTAACTCTAGCACACACACTGTCAATGTGAACGTCCCAAGTCAACCCTTTGTCAAGGTGTATTCCAAGGAACTTTGTGGACTCTGTTTCCTCTAAGAGAACATCATCCACCATTACTGTAATTTGATTCTGTTCAAAGTGTTGAGACTGACAAAATTTTATGAAATTTGACTTAGAATTGTTTGTTTTCAGGCCCATTTTATTAAAATGTTGAATGCATTGATTCAGATCAATAAATGATTTTACTTCTAAATCACGTGATGATTCATCTATCTCACAAAGAGTCGTGTCATCAGCGTACTGAATAACTTTTCCGAACTGAATTGAAGATTTTAGACCATTTATATATAGATTAAACAAAACTGGACCAAGGATTGAACCCTGTGGGACACCTTGGGTAATAAGTGTTTTGCCTGACAGGGCATTCTCAACCTGTACACACTGGATCCTGCCTTTAAGGTATGACGAGACCCATTTGTGTGACAAACCTCGAACGCCAAAAGACTCCAACTGGTGCAACAGTGTCTCATGCTGCACACAGTCAAAGGCTTTGGAGAGATCAAGAAATATGCTAAGCACATGTTCTCTTCTCTCCAATCCATCGACAACGAGCTCTATAAGATTTGTAACTGCATCGACAGTTGACTTGTTTTTCCTGAAACCATATTGTTCAGGATCTAGAATGTCATAGTGTGAAAGAAAATTTTCCAACTGTGCAAGAAAAATTTTTTCAAAAACCTTGCTGATGGCGGGCAGAATTGAAATAGGACGATAATTGCTGATTATGCAAGGATCGTCCTTTTTAAAAATTGGAACAATTTTTGCTGTTTTCATGATGTCTGGAAAGGTCCCCGTTTCAAATGAAATGTTAACAAGTTTGGTTAGTGGCATCAACAATTGCTTATAGCATTGTTTAAGCAACCAAACTGAAACGCCATTAATATCGCATGATTTCTTTGAGCTAAGTCCCTGCATGACCCGAGCCACCTCGTTCTCATCAACAGGGGTCAACACCATAGACGTCACTGGCGATCGAAAACCTTGTGGATGATTAGTAGGTCCCGTGAGATTAGAGTTAGAGTCGGCCTCAAAACTAAAGTACTTGTTGAATAAATTAGCAACAGTCTCAGGATCTTTTCTCTTTATGTCACTGTCGTATATTGTTATTGACTTGGATTTTTTTGAGAATTTTGAAATCGTTGATGAGTTATTAATTATGGTCCAAGCAGTTTTTGAAAAATTTTCACTGAACTTTAAAGTTTTTTCAATGTCATACGCCTTCGCGGCCTTTATGACCTGTCTATACACTCTTCTATAATTTCTAAAAAAATGTTTAAAACGCTTTTTTAACTTCTATTGGGTGACGTGTGTTTCTACATTTTGACTTTCTCGGAATCTTCGAACAAATAGAATGATCTATGATAGAACAATAAATGGGATGGGAACTGTATTTATTACTAATTATATTTTGAGTTTTCTCTATATGGCCTAGTATTTTAATAGCTATTTTCCGTTTCAGGAAGAAAACTCTAACAATATTTTTCTGTGCGTTTTACAAGGCATAACAATTTAATAACACTATTTATTTTTTCTTTCTACGGGAGTGAAATTTTATGATTTAATATAAGTACTGTAAACTTGTATTACAATTTTAAATAATCTTGATGGATCGATAAATGATAGCAGTATAGTGGGGCAGTGCGGCTCGTACTGCTGTTCAGGATTATTTTTTCCTAAATTCGTCAATCACATAATTTTATTCTATAGCTAATGATTTTGACGTGACTATGAGACCAGTGGTTTTCAGATAAAAGCATTTTTTTTATTATGTAAAGTTTGTGACCCTTATTATTGGACCAATAGGTCTGTTTGGGGCACAGCTGTAGGTGCGTAATGTTCTTCATACAGGTTTGTTTTAGTTTTACCTTTAGTTCTGTTTTTGTACTTCTTTTAGTTAATTTGTTATTATATTTGATACGAATTTTTTATCTTAACTTTGTCTACTATACTGAACTTTATAATAAGTTTGTTATTTACTTTTATATTTTGTGATTTTGTTTTCCTATTAGATTACCCATCAACACCACTTTACGTGTATGGGTGGGCGGGTGGGTCAATACCACTTTACGTGTATGGGTGGGTAGGTGGGTCAATACCACTTTACGTGTATGGGAGGGCGGGTGAGTGTGTACACATGAGTTCGTACGTAAGTATGAATTTATGTTGATTTGACAAATCTGAGTCACTGATATGTTTAAAGACGTACGAAACATTATTTAATCCGGCTCGGCCTTCGGACTTGTGGGGGTTCTACAAGGGAACGCTTTAGCACCATTGATAACCTGGCCTTTGGACTTAAGGAGAAACTCATTTATGTGTTAAGCACATATAGGTGGAGGCGAGATGATTAATATATGAGGTTTTGTACTACGTTATGTATCGAACTGTAATTAATCAATCTATTATTATTATAATACTTTGAATAGTTAATGTTGGTTAGGTAATATCTTAAACTATATAACCTTCCGTGAAATGATCTTGAAGGACAGACTTGTTGAAGACTTCATTTTTAAAGTGAATTTCTAATACGTGATTCAATTATTTTCCCGGGTTATTGGCATAGTTTCTTATTATTAGTCAATGGTTGCCATCGACGTAGACACTACCAGAGAAATCCTCGTTGTGTGGCAGTCGTGGTACGTATGTGTAGGGCAGAGACTTTAGTGTCAGACTTGTCAAATCGATAAATAACAGACCATTACTAGGTAGTTTGGATTCCATGCGAAGCTGTAGGTCCCTTGGTTGCCCAAGCTATTGGGCTATTAATAAATGGATCTTTCTAAGGAACGGACTTCTCTAGTTGTATCCATTACGTGTATTAAGAGGACCGAACTTAAAACCTATCGCTTACAATCTCCACAACACTTCGCCAAAGTAGCCAGCCGGGTCACAGCACTGCGCAAATAATAGTACTACCAAAATATTTATTACACAATAAAACTACGTTTATTAATGTATTAATCAATTACATAAGTGTTTTGAGTCAATTTAATTTTTGTTTATTTTCTACCATTTTGTAACACATTAATGTCCTAACTTAGTCTGATAGCCATTTATTGGATAGTAGGCTATCAATAAATGACTCTTTCTGAGGAACTAATATACAGGGTGTCCCGTAAGTAACCAGCCAAACTTCTGGAGGTCATTCCTTGGGTTAAAACAAACAAAAAATTTCATGTGTACAAATCGTCTATCTCGCTCCATTATCCGGCTTTCTGTCTGTATGTGTTTTTTACTAAAAACTTAATATCTCAAAGGTTATTTAAGATAAAACCATGAAAATTGGCATGAATGTTGATATTTACAGTATCCATGTACTATTTAAATTTCATTTTTTTACAACAATCTTTTTCAAAATGGCGGCCATTTTAAATTTTTAAAGCCAAATATCTTAATAACCTTAAATTTTACTAAAAACTTGTAAATTACAAAAAAGTTTAAGAATTTATTTCTTTAAATAATTATATAAAAATTTTTAAGATTGAATAACTATTAACTGAGAAATTAAAATTTTTATCAAAATTGAAAACTAAAGTTTTCAATTTTATTAATATCAAGCATATTTTTATTTGATAAAAATTGTAATTTCTCAGTTAATAGTTGTTCAATCTTAAAAAGTTTTATATAATTATTTATAGAAATAAATTCTTAAACTTTTTTGTAATTTACAAGGTTTTAGTAAAATTTAAGGTTATTAAGATATTTGGCTTTAAAAATTTAAAATGGCCGCCATTTTGAAAAAGATTGTTGTAAAAAAATGAAATTTAAATAGTACATGGATACTGTAAAGATCAACGTTCATACCAATTTTCATGGTTTTATCTTAAATAACCTTTGAGATATTAAGTTTTTAGTAAAAAACACATACAGACAGATAGCCGGATAATGGAGCGAGATAGACGATTTGTACACATGAAATTTTTTGTTTGTTTTAACCCAAAGAATGACCTCCAGAAGTTTGGCTGGTTACTTACGGGACACCCTGTATAACTAGATTATCTACATATCTTACTTCAGGTTCCTTATCTGTGAATGTTAAAGGGCTCTTCTTATTATTATTATTATAAGTACATTAGTAATGAATACACGTACATTGGTATTGAATACACGTACAGTGGTATTGACCCACCCAACTACCCCTACACGTACATTGGTATTGACCCACCCACCCCTACACGTACAGTGGTAGTGACCCACCAACCTACCCCTACACGTACATTGGTATTAACCTAATAAATGGTCAGGTTAGGCTCATACATTTTAACAGAATCAAGACTCTTTTACATTGGTTTCAGTAAAATTCTTGTTATTTCATTATTTAATGTACATTTTCAAGACCATAATATTGCAATATATACTGATACAAATATTAAAATAGCAAAATAAACCATGAATCATGTGTTTTGTCTAATATAACATGATAACGAACTGACGGTACTATGTTCAACATGTGTTCTCTAGAAACAAGATCACTTATATTTTTTAACTGTAAAAAATTAAAAGAACCATTTTCCTATAAAACACTACTAATTAATATTGTTTTTATTTGTTTGGAAAAATAATTGAAATATTTTTGTTGATAATGAACGTTGTCTAGGCATATCTGCTTTGTAATATCTTGGCTAAGACGTTGATTAGAAAAAAAGAGACGTGGTATTTATACGATAAACACTCGTTGGGACTAGAGTAATTGAAAGGTTTACCCATATTAAATGAACATTCATTGATTGTTATTTTTACGTCATTAATAAATTCGAAACTAAAAATGTAAATCTCTCTCATTCATTTCTGATCAGTAGTTTTAACTCTGTCATGATGGACAGTTTTAACTCTGGTGGTTATGGACTGTCGTATAAAGTGTTTGTGCAAAATGACGATAACTAACTTCTACATTTATGGGTTATGTTTATTTGGAGGATTAGTTGATATTGGACTCGGTGATGTTCAACGGTCCACCCATGGAAAGGGCTTCCACAGAGAGTGTACGTTAAACCGACCATAACCACCAGGTATCGACCGGCAATATTGGGGGAGGCTGGCTGGCGACACCCCCTAACAGGCTTACTACAAGTAGACTATGCACAGACATGCCAAACGTGCCCCACTTTTAACAGTTAGGCCTAAAACATGATCAATAACAATATAGAAAACAAACACTAACTTTTACGACTTGAAAATAAATTGGTATTCTCTATCAATTACCCTTGTACATATGTTTTATGTTCATTGTGTCCTTTGATGTGCTTTGACATATATACATTTACTAAGAACACAGAGATGCTTTTATTAATTTCCATAGATATGTTACTTAAAAACATATAATAGGAATATTTATGCCAGTAATTTAGTTAGTTTGTGAGGTCTCCTTCAACATCTGGTTTGAACTGCATTAGTCTAGTGGCGCAGTGTTGTAACCCAGATAGTTGGGGACTAGGTGTCATGGAGATTCTAAACTCAGTTCTCTTAACACCGACATGGTGTCCACTCAGTGGCTGCTATTAGCGTGGACACTACAAGAGAAGTCTGGGGTGTCCATGTTGGGTGGTAGTCAGGATTCGTATATTTTCGTAGGGGAATGAACCAAGATCAGACTTGTTAATTAGCTGAAAATGAGACCAATACTACGTGGTTCGGATTCCACATCAAGCTGAAGGTTTTTTAATGGCCCTGGCTCTTAGGATATTAATAAAGAGTCCTTTCTGAAAGTAAGTCACACTCAGCTAGTAACCAGTTTACATAGGTCTGCCACACTCATTCTTCATTTATATAATTATTCAAATTCGATTTAAAATGCGAATAAAATTGTGTCATATTTATTACTATGCTCCACTATTGTACCAAAAACAACTTACAACTATTGAAGACATGACATTTAACATTGGATGAGAGATATACCTCTGTGTAAATAAAATCAATGGTAATGCTTATAAATTAATATTTTCAACATTTAACATTTTGGAATCCTATATATTAAAACAATCGAGTCATTTAGTTCAATCACTTTCTTAACTTATTACTTGACCAATTGTGATGAATTATTTTTTATTCTAAAGATAATTTTGTTTTCTAAGTCGTAACTGAGCTAGGTTTATGAAATTCCCATTGGTTTTTGTCCTACACCGTGTCAAAGTTGCAATGTTATTCTTATGGAGATTAAACAGCTGGCGTCATAAACAAATCTTAAATGGTCTAAATAAATTGATATTTTCCTGTGCTGCTGTCTATGTTTAAACTTACAAGTTAATTATAAAAAAGCTAATACATGTCTGTCAGTGTGTATGTTATCATCAGCCGTTAAATAAAATGAAAATTTTGAAATAAGCTTAGTAATAACATTGGTTGTTTATAGTTATTATACTATAAATAAAGTGAAAATCAAGTGCAGTGAGTTAGCTACTGTAAATGAATTTAAATAATATGATTTAACTTAATACAGTTTAATTACTAATATATACAGTCCAAATGTTATATGCCTAGGCCGAAGGCCGATGCTTCACAAGCGCAGCCAGTGACGGGATTGACACACGAAACGTGTAGGAGTGTCCCCTAGCATATCATTAAAAAGGATAACAAATTAAAACGTTATCCGAATCCACCGTGATAGAACAAAATCAAAATGTTCTTTTAGTCACGTCTCCACTTCGAGATGTGACGGCGCTGTATAGGCAATCTGGCTACAGGACTCCTCCCCCCCGTGTATGTGAATTGCCTACACAGCGCCTAGTAACAATTGTAACACATAACCAAATTAATATAAAACCTTATTATATATTTGTCTCTGGTATCTCAAGGTGCATAAGACAAAATACAGATATGGTTTTAAAAATTGCTATGAATGTTGTGGAGTTTTTCGTGTCTTCTTATCTTATAGTTCGAATTTGTTACATTATGTAGGTGCAGTGGATAATTTGTATGAGTTAGTTATGAAATGTACAATGCTGAAAGAGCATGGATTGTTCAGGAATCACGAGATAGTCGGGAAAGGGACAGTGATGAATATGAATGTTATTCTGGAGGTTTGCAGTGTTGTATGAATATGGATTGCCAGTTGTCGTGTTTTTAAGCACTTTGCTACTTACCTTTTTATTTGTACGATCACTGCTACGTCTGATTAAGTACCAAACAGCACACATCCTTGTGTCGTACACGCGGTTTTGTAAGATCAGTTTTCTTTCAAGGTAAAATATCATTACAGGCTAAAATCTCATACAACTCTTTACAATGTAAAACGACTACAGACTATCTTGTGTGTAACAATGAACAAAGTAGTGTACACAGTAATCGTGTTATTTTAAGGGCTCATTATGAATTTAATCATAAAGCAGCGATCCTTTTTCAAACGACACAACCATCTCATCAACTTTAGTAAGCAATTGCTAGTAGCCACATTGATTATATTTTCAACTTGAGTTAAAGTTCTCCAACAAAAGTTTGCTTTTTTCACTTATAAATGAAGACGGTGATTGTTAAAGATTGAGAGAGGAATATGACATTACACGACTCAAACTAGACGAGATGATGAGGAATTGAATTTTCTACGAATAAAATCCCTCTACTTATTTCTATGTCTAAAACAGTTTTCTCATAAAACTGATGTACTTTAGAAAATGTATGGTGTCCTTCCCTATACAATTTTTATGAAAATTACTACATGGATAGTGTTTGTTCTGTATGACAAGGTACCCAAATAAGAGGAACTGCTAAATCACTTATTAACTAAGAGAATAAGAGGATTTTGACCCGAAATGTGCACGAGCACAGCGAGTGACGTTTGAAAAGATGGACCAAGCGCAACGAGCAAGGTTAGGATTGAGGCCGAAGGCCGTAGGAATCTTCACACTGAGAAGCAGATTTGGCAAAGTCAATCGTACAGAGGTGTCCCCTAATGATATTCTTTACCAAACAGGATGAAATTAGAATATATATATTTTTTTATTTTTGTTAAATGACATACAAGCTAATCAATGAATAAATAAATCACATGAACTGTCATCCTCAATTGTTTATTAATTTCTAAATTGAAATATCACAAAACAATTCTATTTAATTGATATTTAATACAAAAATTATCAAAACCATTCGGTTAATTTTGGAACGCATATGAAGCAATTAAACAATCCTTAATTTATACACAGATTAAACAATACTGGTTTTAATTTAGTATAAAATGGACTATAATATGAGAGAGAACTTATATGTAAACAAAAACATTTTAATTGGTTTAAATGGATGACATTTATTTATAATTAATCAGTTCATGCACTTTAATTACTGATTAACAATATTATTTTTAACCCAGTTATTTTTATTAATTCTGTCTTGTTAAATTTAACATAGTAATATCAAATTTTTGGATATAGGAATTATATGGTGTAAGATACGAATATGTTTTACCAATCTATTGAAGTTTAACGAGATATTTGTCTAAATCAGACAGGCAGAAAACATCTAATAAAATGATTTATAAAACCTGACGTTAATATAACTGTAATACTATTAGTTATTGAAGAGGCCTAGTATTTTCGGTTTAAAAAAATCATTTTCGTTTATGCCCATTCATATATAAATTTGGAGTCCATGTTTTTCCGTTTATTCACTTTTTTAAATGACACCAATGTCAAGATATGCCATAGAATCTGTCGACAAAGGCAAATGGACAGCCGATAGTTATCATTACCAAAACTGAAGAAAAAACATTATTGTATGTATCAAACGTCTTTATTGTATGTTATAGCCAGGCTGGACTCTGCTGACAAGTAACTTAGCAGGGCAACACTTATTTACGACTTCATGGAGAAACTTATTCTATACTTTCATAAACTTCTAAAATTAAACATATTATTAAATTTTATTCTAGATAATTTACCAGTCCTATATGATCTTGTCTCTTGCCTATACCAAAAGAGATTGTAGTCAATTAGAAGTAAACTTCTATATAATATTTTAATATATAGAAGTTTATATTTTAAAATGAACAGCCATAATTTGTCAATACAAACTTCCCACCGAAATCCCACCAAATCCTAACGAAACATTTTAATCAGTTTAGATAGTAAATACCAAGCAGTTGTTGGCACTGCTCCAGTGAATGTAGGCTTATCTCAGACGGCGATCTGCCCAGAGTCCGCTTACATATTGTAACGAATGGTCTTGGTTTGGTACAGACAACTTGGCTGTCACAGATTCAAAATAATTATACACTTATATAAAATACAATGACATAAGAGCTATTTGTTTTGAGGAACTACAGAAGTCATTATATTGAAGTATGAACCAGGAAATAACAATCAATTACAGTACAATTGTAGACAAAGTATGATGACTGCAAGCCAATAAATTGTAGCCACTTACATAATTAAAAGAAAACATATTCAACTCAGCTTGTATATTCAAACAACCCCCTTTATTATTTCTGGCCATCAGACTCGACAGTTTGCAGATTTCTCTAATTGGCTCTCAGTCTTGTTTTATCATTTCAAGATAGCAAACCTTAATTGAATCCTTTCAACCAATTGAACGTCTCGATTGGAGTTCTTGAAATGTGCTTTCATAAAAGTTTATGCAAGTCATGATTGGTTCTTTCTTTAAAACATGGCCGTTTTGTAGCTTCAATAAAAAATATGATTTATTTTATTACTATCATGCACAATGTATGACCAAATTATTGTTAAATAAAAATATCAGTAATTCAAATGTTCTAACACCAGTTATATAATATATTATCCATATTTTTGTTTGGGAATTAGTACGTCATCAAAAGTCTTCAAAAAAAAAAAAACTGTATATTCTAAAATACAGCATGCTGCTGAAAAGCCTAAGTTTATATTATTTAGCTAGTTCAGGTTTAACTAGAATAAAATTCTATAAAATATAACTGTAAGACATGACTTATCCAACCCTTACAGGCAAGTTTATTGGATCAATAAATTGTGATCCAACTCTCCAAGAGCTTTGTAAAATATCAAATAGATATGTTTTACTCAAGTTTACACCTTTTATACATAAATCAGTTACGATTATTTATAAAAATAATCTTATATAGGTTATAGATACCTATTTTCAACATAAAATATAACAGAAATGAGAAAATAGCCTTTAATTCATACACAGCAGAACTGATGACGTCGTATCTGATGTCACGCACGTTAGACCTGACATAAGACACGCACAGTAGATCTAACATGAGATACGCACAGCAGATCTGACATGAGACACGCACAATATACCTGACATGAGACACGCAAAGTAGACCTGACATGAGACACGCACGGTAGACTTGACATGAGACACGCACAGCAGATCTGACAGTAGGGGGGAAATACCCAGTACTACTGATCCTGTATAAGTGAGCGGGTGGGTCAGTAACACCGTGCATGAATGGGTGGGCGGGTGGTCCAGTACCACTGAGCCTGTATGGGTGGGTGGGTGGGCCAATACCGCTGAGCCTGAGTTGGAGAATTTTACGATATTTTCTTTTATTATTTTATTGCAAGTTTTCCAAGTTTTGTAAAGAAATTTAATGTAGTATGTTACTAATCAATATAATAGTACGTGTATGGGCGGGTGGGTGGGCCAATATAATAATATGTGTATGGGTGGGTGGGTGGGTCAATGTAATAGTGCGTGTATGGGCGGGTGGGTGGGTCAATGTTACTTCAGTTGTAATATCAGGCTTAAAATGAATCAGTTGTATATCAAGAATATTTTTTTATCATTGTTTAATACTGTTTGGCTTACGTCAAGCATAACAGTTGTAAATTTAGGGACTCAACCAATTTTGTCTTTAACATGCATGGTACATAGTTTGTCAAAGTACTTACAGTGTCCTTATTCGAGCCGTTCTTCAACCTAGACTGCAATAACACAATGTCGAGCGAACCGATATGGAGAGATTCACGGCAAGGATCTCCTGGAATATTGAAATTAATGGGCAGGGTCGAGGAATGAGAGAGAATAACATGCTTTTTGTCTTGGAGTCGACCTTGATAGCAACAGAATAAACGCCATGGAAAAACTCGTGTGATCTGGTACAGTATAAAAAATGCTGTCCTGTACGATTTGTCTTCATGGTTAATACCGTTCGTGATATTAACGACAAGACGATATCCAAAGTGGTTGAGCATTGATTAAGGAGCCATTCTACCTCTTGAGGATTTTGGCGATATATCCTTCCTTGGTCTACTAGACCAAGGTGATAGCAGGGGAAATTTAACGACACCTCGAGAACGGTGCAGGGGTCAATACTTTGGAAAGTGCAGAGGACACATTTGGAAAGTCATCTACTGTGGTCTGCTACGTGCAAGGGTAGGTGGATGACGTGACAGCACAAGGCTCATTTCATCCCTAGATCAATTTCAACGTTTGGTCTTTGAAATAGGATTGCTCAAGACGGAAGTTAACTTGACAATCTTTCCAGTCCAGGTTCACATCCAGTTGTAAAGTATCTAGTTTTTATGATTAACTGCTAAGTAGGCTTCTTAAAACACATTGAGCGGAAGCCGAAGGTTTCCTTGAGGTGTTCGGCTCCGAATACACTTGTGGACAAACTCGGAAGTACGTCTTCCAGCAAAAACCATCTGATTATGTATTAGGTGCTGTCGAGAGGTTATCCGAAGCTGTATACTACAGTAAAAACACAAAAAACTAATATGAATCTGGTGGCATTACCACATACCTACTACCTCCGAATGGTTTCTAAAACAGCTGAATAGTACCGTCGATAACTGAAGTCATATAGATCGACCTATTTTCCGTAAGAGTTGAAGAATGGAAGGAATTGATCATCTACGGGAGAAGAGTCTCACCTTTGCCGTTAAAAAGTTTCAGACAAAAATTAAACAAATTTTTGAGAAGGAAGCTAAAAAACTATATCTGTAATAAGCAAAGCAGACCTGTATTAAACCAATATGTTTACGAAGACTTGACAAGTTAGAACGTCACAAGATATCTGAGCAAACAGTTAATATTTGATCAGTAATCTCAGTCCACAAAATGTTAAAGTGAAAGAAGACTAAGATATAAAATGATTGTATTACAAGTAGAATAACTGCAGTACGATAGCTAGGGCTTTGTTATTTTAAAATCTCAGAGAATTTACGTCAGCTGTTTGTTCGCTGTCAATGGAAGCGCATCTGTGGATATAATTAGTTTAATTAATTCTCCTATCCTCCTGACTTGCTGGAGATTGTTTTTAATTGGAGCGATTATTACATCCTTTGTTGACGCACTATAATAGTGATAGCCAAGTTATTAGTAGCCAAATAAACATTAAAGTAACTTCATTATGGTAGACTAGATCAAATTTGCTGAGAATTAATTATATGTACGGTTAATTTATCACGTAGGTTTGAATTTAATGTGATTTTCCTTTAGCCTAGTTGTCACTTCCTCAAGTTTTACAGTAAACGATGCACATTTCTGAGTTATGATTATTAAGTTTTAAATACAATATATTTGATAGATATAAAGCAGCAAGAAGCAACAAGCACACAATAGTTTTGTTGATGAGGGAAATAATTAAAACTAATTTCACCATTGATAAATAGAAGCAAAACAATGGGACTTAACTAAAAAGAATGAATGTTGTAAAAAACTTCAGTTGTCACAAACTTTGTCCAACTCGAGTTACTCGCTCTGCTTTAATAAACTTCTGACAAGACTCGAGTAACATCCATTTTAAATTGTTACAAACTGCAACCCATCGTCGTAAAATCAAATACTGGAGGGTGGGTGCGAAGGCACCGGACTCAGGAGGACACAGAACAAAAACACCAGTTTTGCCCCAAAATACCAATTTAATTAAAAATTATTAAGACTCATTAAATGATAGCAAACATAAATTATTGGAAAGTTAACACTGAAAATTAAAATTAGTCTGTTGCCAGTTTTAGGTTTAATAAGAATAATATTTTTTTTTTTTTTTTTTTAGATACACAAAAGTATCTCTTTTGCCTGGGAGGGAATAGAATATAATGATTTGAGGTCACCTGCAAGCTGGAAACTATTGCCTGGGAAAAAGGTGAAAATCACAGCGAGGAAGGGGGAAGAAGCTGGCAGCTCTCTTTGGGCCGACAACATAGCCTACCGGTCGTTCCAGTCCGTAGTCCTCAGCTGCGTTTCAAGGCGACATCAAGGAGCAAGGCAATGCAGGTGTTGATCCATCTCCCCTCCCGGACCCTGGAACCAAAAGCCAAAAATGTCCTTCCTTAGCCGGACATAAAGTTGACGTGAAGCTAAACAGCGAATGAAAACGAGAAAACAGACGAACAGGAAAGACGGTCGGGAAGAGGGAAAAGAAACGCACAGTGACACACAAACGAAAACCAACATATCCAAGAGACGAAAATAAATCTGTGCCACGGCAAACAACAGTACTGATGTTTATTCTTATTTCGTTTCAGATTATTGATTCATCTTAAGTAGTGGCAGACCAGGCACTCTGGCACAGTGAATAAATTACACGCTCTGTTGAGCATGACCCGGAAGTGACGTCATAATCAGCCAACCATGAAGTGACGTCATAATCAGCCAACCATGAAGTGACGTCATACCTATGACGTCATTGTTTTCAAGGTCATTTGAAAGTTTAAAAAAAATCTAATTAATTTTTATTATTAATAATAAAAATTATTAATAATAAAAAATTAATTAGATTTTTTTTATTTTCTTTATTTTTTTATTTTATTTTTTATTGAAAATGTTATTTACAATTTAATTTTAAACTATTATTTACATACTAAAATTATGTACAATAATTATTTACAAACAAAAATGCTTAACATGTATTTCTAAATTATTTATTATTATTATTAATAATCAAAATTATGAATAATAAAAAGTAATTGATTTTTTATTTTCTTTATGTAAAATGTTATTTACAATTTTTCTGTATCGGCCACCACCACTGAAGTGTTTTGTTCTTCTCGATCCCGTTGCTGTAGTTGTTCAACTTGTAGTTCTTCAAGTTTTTTTTCACACTTACGATAAGCCGACACATCCATTTTCATGTCCCACCCGTTGCACAAAAGCCTGTACATTTCTTTCTTAAGCCATTCCAAATCTTCTTCTTTTGTTAACCAAAAGTAATCGTATTCCACAAGTTTTGCACGCAAAGTCATTTCTTCGTTGTCGTCAATTGGTACCAGGTGTACTTTCTTGTTTTTATTTTTCGATAAAAAATAAGCACCTTCTTCTTCTTCTTCTGCATCAGAATCACTAAGATGAGCTTCGTCTCTACGATATGTTATGATATTTGATTTTATGTCATTACCTCTGTTGAACAGTTTGTAGATTTGATTCATAAGCCAGTTTATGTCGAAATCAGAAGTCACCCACAGATAACCGTATTCAACAAAAACTTCACGCAAACTCATTGCAATGAAATTGTGTAACAGTACAGAGAGATGTGCACACTACAAGAGCAAGTCGTGTAGTGTGCATACTGGAGGAAACACACTTTTATTTATAACTTCCAATACAAACAAATTAATTATTAGATTCTTGAAACATATGTAACAAGTTTATTATATTGTTAACTTGAAAAACCTTTTCTGTAGTATTAACTGTCATTTCTAGTTTTATTTTAAATTTTAATAGAATTAAATTTAAAAGTTCTTCAATAAAATCATCTACTTTTTGTTTTTCAAAAATATGTAAAGTTTGAAATTCAATAAATGTTTCCTTTAAATTCATCCTTGTTGAGTTATTATAGATTCAATGGGTGATGATCAACCTCATCATGTCCGTTGCTACTGTGCAACTGTTCATTAAGACTCTTAACAGTCGATAGTGTTATGTTTTTCCAAACGATGACGTCAACTTCCAATTTACATTCAAAGTGTATCATCTCTTGTGCTTCTGTTTTAAATTTATCAAGTTGCATGGTGGTACGAATTTCGATTTCACGAAATTCAATTGCTTGCTCAATAAAAATGCAACTGTTCAATGTTGACAATGAAGGTGGTGGAAAACGGCTTTTAATATAAAGTCGAACAAATTTTTTTGCATTTAAAATTGCTTTAATAACATTTGTAAAGTTAAACAAATACAAAGGACTAGATATAAGATAGTTAAAACGATTGTCAAAAACTTCCATGTTTTGTTGCCAACTGATATGTTTACTAGGTGAACGCTTATACTACTATAAGGAATATCCCTTCCATGCGAGACCTTTTATACAGTACAAGTACTTTATTATTATTATCATTAATTTGTTTTCTCTGTCAATTGTTTGTTATTTTTTATTTGTTCCCAATCCAAGAAATTGTCTTTATTAATATTCGAGTCAGAAGCACTTCTTGCAGCCTTGTGTATGTAGTTAAATAAAGCAGCTCCAAATCGACTCAGTTGTTCGTCACGTAATTTATTTGTTTTCTCGATTTCAAATCTAACAACTCTTAAATTTGTTGCATCCGTATCAGTGGTTGCGTCAGCAAGTTGTGATATTTTTAAATTTGCTGCGTTTATAGTGTTACCCATTTTAAGACCGGGTGCCATTTTCTTGAGCGTTCTTATATTTACTGCTTCCCCATCATAAACAGCGTCTCCTATATTACTAAGTTTTTTTCCGGAAAAATCCCAATGGTCAACTAAAGAGTGCGGTGTTAATTTTTCAACGTATTGTAGTGTTACAGCATCATTCGGTAAATCAGGATCAGCACAATACCGAAGACGTTTATACTTTAAATCATAATCACCATCGCTGGTGGTTGCAATTGTTTTACTATCAACAAATTCCTTATTGGCAGCGTCAGCAGGAAATGATGGTTTGCGTACATTAACAATACATTTTTCACGCGCATCGTAGTGGCCAATCTCATTTTTTGTTAATGTTTCTTTTTCTAAATATCTTTTTGTTACAACATCGTCTGCAAGTAATGGTTGTTTAACATTGCGGATCAGTTTTTGTTTTGCATCATAATTAGTATTGTTACCTTTTGTAATTGTGTTCTCCTCTAAATAGCCTTTTGTTATAGCATCCGATGATGACTTTGGGTTCCCCAAGTTGTGAATTATTTTCCCGTTAGCATCATAATCACCACCTGGTGTTAGAAAAAACAATTTATGAGATGGAGATTTTTTTCCCGCAGTAGAACTGGCATGTCTACCGAACTTGTCTATACTCATGTCAATTTTGTTTTCTTTTCTAAATTAAATGTGTCTACACTTGCTACTCAATCGATACTGAAGGAGACTGTCTTAATGATCCTGTTATTTATATCGGTCAAGGTCATCCAGTTTAATTTTAAAAAAAAAGGAATATAACCGATGGTTATATTCCTTTTTTAATTTTTTATTTTATTTATTTCAAATCATATTTACATTATTTATTTACAATTTTTATTTACAATTATTTACTAAGTGCAAAGTAAGTTCTGTGGAATTGTTTCCGCATTTTCCATGAGAGACCAAGTAAAATGTTCCAGGCGTGATAGAATCCAAATCTTCATTTTGAAGTAGAATGACAAACCTCTTTGGTAGGTAAACTTGGAATTTTGGAAGTTCTCCATCTTTGTAGGGTGTATCGCTGAGAGATACCAATATTGCATCGCCAATAGAAGTCTCAACTTTTTTGAAACTGAAGACAGTGTAGTGTTTTTCTTCCTTTAGATCACAACATTTCTTCAATGACAATAAGTCCGATTTTGATTGTTCATTAAATCGGTTAGCTATTTCTTGTACGTAATTCTTCGATTCCATTTTGTTCTTGTGTTCAACAGTGTTCAAGGAGTGACTGCTCACAACTCATAGTATGTACATGTGCGTTCCGGCTTTATATATAAATGCCTTTCCCCCACCACTTGTTTTTTTAAATTAAGACATTGGAATTTTACCCATTGCAGCCAAAATACGTTGTGTTTTAATCAAACAACAATTTCTCAATTTGTGTTTTTCATTTTTAACACTGTTACACAATCCACCTCCAGTGTTATAGTGGAAATATTTACTAATTAAGTAGTTAATTACAGTTCCTCTTGAATATCGAGAAATGAATAAAGCTTTTTTCAAACCAGTAGTATAAATTATATCAAACTGTTTACAATAATGATTCATAATATTATCTAATTCTTCGTATTGGGTAAAGCCTTCGTCCCAAGTGATGTTATGAAAATTATAAGTCAACCATTTGTTTGTTTTTTTAGCTTTGTTAAATAAGTTGTTATAATCATGAGGAGGCTTAAATAAAAAGTAATTTAACATATTGGTTGCTAAATCCATTATTACTAGCTCTTTTACAATAAATTCATTTGAATTTCCAATGAATGATTGAAATTCTATAATACATTGTTTGTTAGGAACACTTAAACATTGGTAGTTGTCTTCTCTCTCCATGGCTACTACAATGTGACTAGACAGTACTCATCAACAAATCAGTCTTATGTAATCTATCTCCTATACATACTACTAATAATAAATATTAAACCTAAATGCTTGCTCCATCATCTCCAACTTGTTCTTCTTCCTCATCTTCTACCTTAATAACTCCATTCTCATCCTCATCTTCAGGTTCTTCATCGGTATTACAACTGAGCATGGATCGGAATAAATCAACCTCTTGAGGAAGTCGGTTGTAAATAGAAGTATCAATTGGTCCGTAGATAAGATGTAAATTTGGTTGTTTGCAAATCGCATCAGTTAAATAGTCTTTTACGACAGGTCCGCAAAATACAAGTTGTTCCAAATATCGGTTTATAGCGGGTGTTACAGCAATCATCACAGAAAATTCTTTATCATTTAAAACCACTTTACTGTCATACTTTGTTAAATCTCTGAATCGAACACCTTGTGCAGAACGTATCTTTACATTGTCGATTTCTACGTTTGATTCAGTCAATCTTATGGAAGTCTTTTTACCATACACTTTATTAATCAAATAACACTGTACAAGATTCATGTTTTTGTTGAATGAGTTCCATCCGTGTTCAGAAAATAAAACTGACTTTGAATTGTGAGTTAGCAAAATTCCTGGCGTGAAATCCAAAGATTTAAAAACACCAATCATGATACTTTTGTCCATACTCACTGTTAATGGATACACTATTTTCAAAAAAATCTCTGAAATTGGATTTGGCATAACCTCATCATTACCTTCACCAAGGTAGTTATTCAATTTCTTCTTTTTTGCATTTTTTGAGAGTAGCAAATCTTTAGCTATATTCTTTAAGTTTTCTTTGTTATTTTTTTGTGAAGTCGGTGTTTTTATTATTAATTCTTTTTCTTCTTTAGGTAATAGTAATTCTTGATCACATGATGAATCCATAGTTAGCTTGTTCGCTTGGCTCACCAATCAAAATAACTGAATCCCATCTTAGCTGCCCCCCGTTTTTATACCCCTCTAAAAAGGAGTGGGGGGTAATTTTTTTTTTTACTTATGTTATTCTTTTAACCATTCCGGTAAGTGGAGTGTAAGTCACAATCGTATCATGCAATATTAAACAATAACCTATTGTATTTGCAGGTATATTTTCTTCAAATTCAATTTCTAGTCGAATGTCTACTGCAGAAGTTTTTATAGATTCATTTTGTTTAGAACAATCAATAACCACAATCGGTGCTAAAGTTTTAAATTGTTCTGGGTTTAAAAGTGGTGTATTTATTTTGTTGTAATATGATTTCTGAAATCTTGAATACATGTCGTACAATATGCTGTACCGCTCTTTTGCAAAGGAGACATTAAGATTATCGTAGGGAAAAAATTGAGAATTTAAAAATAATTTTGCATTAACAAATTTACAAGAGTCGAATGTGCCAGCGTTTGCAGTTATGTTGTTTCTTTTGTTGGTTTGCAAAGCAAAAATAACATATCTCGGTTTTTCAAGTTGGTTGGAGGTCTTTATTTGCCACGAATGACGTTGAGTAGCTGGCATGCTGGGGTATTCATGCATTTCCCAACTTCTAAATGGTAAAACAATGTCCCTGTCCGAATTTAACTGTTTTAACAATGTTAACCTATGTTGGTCAGCCAATCGAACATGAGGAACTCTCCATACAATTTTTGAAAGAGTTAACATCCAGTCAAGTGCTGTTTCAGTTACTCCAGCTTTTTCAACAATAATGTCATAATTTGTAGAAGTCCTTAATAATACCAATTCCTGTTTTACGTTCATGACAATTCTTTGGTAGTCTTCAGCAAATCCCAATAACAATCTTAAAGGGATACAAAAGTCAAAGTGGCCTTCTTTGTCCGGTGTTATTGTTTCTTTTCCAGGAAATACCCAGCCAGCTGTCTGAAGTACATTACTTTCCGTTGGTGATATTGATAATAAACCTTTTATTGTGCTAGTTATTCCAACTTTTTTAACAGAGTCCACTGTAACACCTGAGATTTCATATCGAATCTCTTCAAACAAGTATGCCATAGGATTGTTAATAAATGGAACTGTGGTGCCAGCTGTTTTATTTTTCTTAAACACTTGACCCTCGATATATAAGTAACTTTCGCATGGCAATGTGTAAGCATCTTGTTGTTGTATTGGAATACGTATTTCATCATTGTTTTCTAATTTCGACGAAGTGTAAGGGTTGTGCGTGTGATATTCCTTTTCCCACAGAGTTTCGTCGAAAACCGGCCCGTTTCTTATATCTAGTATATCCATTTTGTTGAATGTCAAATCCAAGCTGTTTTAAAAATTCTATGTTATCGCTTGTTAACTGGTCAGCGAATGAACACGAAGTGAGTTGCTCTCCGTTTGAATCCTTATTAATAAATGACAAACCCATATTACCTTTTTTAATTACTAGATTTAATATGAATCCTTACGGTTATAGTTTCACCTCGAAAATCAACTTGATTACCGTCTTGATCTAATACATTCAGTACTATGTCTGATATGTGACTGGTGCTTAGCGGTAGGTACACGAGGTTATGAGGCTTTTCAACAATTTTAAAGCCGGGTTCAACAGTTGGATAGAATGAGTGTAAAATATGTTTATTCACACCATTTAGATAAGAACCTTGAATTATATTGCAACTTATATTAATCACATTCACTTGAATTATATTCACAGTGTTAACACCTATATGTGTTACATTTGGTTCCAATACCTTTGCTGATGTTGGAAACCCTAAAAGTGAACCTATTGAATTGGGCTTTGAAAAATCGATGTAATATTTACTTGTTATTTCAGCTTTAAGCAAACTGTTGTTTGCTTCTATTTTGATGTTTTTTTCTCCAAGATTCTTTTGTAAAACTTTATTGATGTCATCAATTTCATAAGCACCTGTGCTCAGACTTATAACATGATCATCAATTAAATTACCTTTGTCATCTTTACTCTTGTAATAGTAAATTTTGTTGTTTAATCCTTCACTTACATTCGGTATTGAATTGAATGTGGTAAAATCTAACAAAGCTGCTTCCCATTCTTTACTTTCTGAAAGTCGTAATGCTGGAAAGAGGGTTGTTTCTAAAATAGAAGACTTACTGTTTAATGTAACTGTGTAAGAAGACATCTTAATAGCTACTGGCGCTGCTAGCTAAGAAGTCTAAACATAAATGACCGCACACGTCTGTATTCCAATCTTGTACTCGGGTGATGTTATACATAATTTTTCGTGAGTTTTTAAAATATTTCATTAATTCGAGAGGTGGTGGTATATTTCCAAAGCTATCAAAATAGAATACTGTATTATGGAGTTTTTTATAACAGACCCAATGTGTTCCAGGCCCACTGGTTTTGTCCAAGTTAACTATTGCTGTTTCATTTTTCCATATTGATTTCGGTAAATCATCCAACATAAAAACTCCTCTGAAAAAGGGTATTTTCAAACATGTTGCATATTTCAATAATTCATTGTTTGTTAAAGCTTTGTTTGGAATAATTAATTTATGCTGTTTATTTAATACGCACGTCGGTATGGTCTCAGATACAATCCTTTTCCCGATCTTATCATTGACCACAGGTTTGAATTTTTTTTTTTATTATTCCTATTTCTGCGTCTTTTGATGTTGCCACCTCTTTTTTTATTTTGGTTGCGCTTTCTATTTCTTCTCCTTCTCCTACTTCCACCACCGATAGCTGTCTTAGCTTTCATTGCTGCAGTTACTGCTAGTGCTGCAGCCCTTTCACCAATGCTAGCGTCACTTGATTTAACTCTTTGCCACGCTTTTTCCGCTAATGCTCTATCCGCGATAGATCTATGCTCAGAATCACTATACTTCGAATAGCTTATGTCGTGTTCCTTACAGGCTTCGTCTAACTTATTTATACCACGGTCTCCTCGTGCTAGACGTGCTTTTAGCCTAGTCCCAGGACCACAATACTGATACCCTCCAGGCACGTGCAATTCTATTGGTAGATGGTCTATAGCAGTATTAACTATATCTGCAATTGGTATTTTCTTAATTGCAGAAGTTACAAAGGATTGTAAGCCACCTCCGTGCCTCACGAACGTCTGCTTGCGACTGACCTCTGTAGTACCATTCATTGTTATTTAAAAGATTAACTCGTTTTCATGTGTTTACACTGAACAATAATCACGTACTGAAATTTAGTTCTCCTTTTCTTACAGTATATACCCTGATTTTCTTAATTCGTCAGTTAATGCAATAATTTCATTATCAACTCCTGAGTGTCCAGCTTCTTTGGCTTCGTATAACAAACGCATTCTATTTACTAGTTTGTTTACATCATTATAATATATGATATTAGTATCATACGCACTTCTCATTTTTAATCCTTGCCCCATTGGTGAAGATGAAGTCAGGCTATACTTTCTGGTAGGAAATAATTTAGAAACAATCTTTTTATATTTTATAGATGTGTTTTTGTGTACTGGTAATGAGTCCATGTAGTTCTTTTTATGAGCATTTGTAGCTAATAAAATATTTTTATATGTTTGCAAGTCTTTAGTCGTGTACTTTTTAGGGTCAGAAGTAAATATTAATTCAAACAAACCAGGGGTGCCTTTAAACATTTTATTGTCTATTTGCAAATTATCCGATTCATCAATAGTTAATTTACTGTTTCCAATCATTAGTCCTTCGTCTTCTAATCTTGCACCAAAAACATGATATTTTCGTTTTGGTGCAGAAGAATGCAACATTTTTAAAACATACTTCCGAGTTAATAAACCTTTTTCTCTTATATCGCGACCGATAAGGCTCAATCTGGAAGGGGTATGTGGTTGTACTAAACTAGTTTCTGCTTCTGTTTCCATACCCTCAGACAATTCCTCGTTTTCGCTTTCTATTTCCTCTTCCTCACCTTCATCATCATCATCATCTTCTTCTTCTTCCTTTACATAATTTGATTTAGCTTTTGGTAAAAGCTCTTTCCTTTCAATATCTGAAGCCGTCAGCTTTTTACTTATTTCTTGTAATGGACCTACGACTGGTTTGAAAGTCGACTCTAAGTACGCTTCTTGTTCAGAAATATTAGATTTCAATGCTTGCGTTTTTCTTTTTATCGAATCACTGAGCTCCTTTATTTGTTTAGTCAACCGTTCTTGCTTTTCCATCTTGAATGGTCAACAGTCAAACTAATACTGAAACGGGTATTATATTATCAAGTTAATATTACATACTTATCAAAACCAACCCGATATCGACCGTTATTAATTGAATAATCTTTGACAATGACAAAAAACCCGTATTTGTCTTGCCATGCTTTATTGCAAAGATTTCTCCAATCATTGAAAGTCATATCACTTCCCACGTGATCATTATAAATATGTTTTAAGTTTGTTTCATCTTGTTTAAACAGTATCATAAGATTTACATTATCCCTAATTAATTGTTTTGGAATTTTACTGTAGGTTTGTCCAATGTAAATGGAATCAATGTTATTATGTCTACCCATAGTGAAATACTTTTGAACCATGTTCTGATTTTCGGTAGATACATCGTCAAATATAAAAATCGAGTAAGGTTTTGCATTTTGAGGTTCAATTATATCTTCGTTGGCTGTATACTTGAACAGTGATATCTCATTTGTATCTAGTAGAACCTTTTCCATCAATTGGTACTTTGGTTGGTTTAAAGACTTTGAAAATATGTAAACGTTTTTAAAATGCAATCCATTTGAGTTTGTCAACATGTTAAATACTAAATTAGTTTTACCACAATTGGAAGGGCCACTAATAATGCAACGTATACTGTCGGGTAGTAGTGTTCCATGTTTACTTTTACTACCGGTGACACCATCGACAGTTAATCCATCGATGTTATGTACGGGTAATTTATTTTCTTGCGAAATTATTTTCATATTAATATTTTTACTTCCATGTTATTCACAGAGAAGGCAATGAAGTAATGCTGTTCCAGATTACAAGACATCGCTTTTATTTACCCAACTGTCTTCTGATTTTTCAAAGCCTAACCAACGAACTAACAATTTATTTCCTTTTTTCTTTAGAACCTTTTCAACTAAATATACATCACCTACTTTGGATTTTAATAATTCATGACCATAGAATCCTCCGTGTAAAATTTTGCCATCTTTGTCCTTCAAAATGTAAGTTTCTGGTACAGTTGGTTGTACTCTATAAACAGTAAACACCTCATTAGTCCAATTAGGTAAATATTTCTTGCTGAATATATTTTTTGCTTTACTAATGCGAACACTATCACTGATAAAAAATCTATGCGGTTGTCTTCTTTCACTTTTTGGTAAAGTTGCTTTTCGAATTCTTTCCCTTACAACATGTTCGTTTGCTCGGTTTACTTGTATTGGTTTCATACCGATAGTTCTATGAACTTTATTGTTGTATTCATTTATTAGGTCTTTTAAAATGTCATGCCATTTGTAAGTACCACGCAGTGAAAATGTTTTGTACATAGATGCTTTTAATGTGCGATTAAATCGTTCAATTATAGCCGCCTTCATGTCACTATACGTTGAATAATGGTTAATGTTAAATTTTTTCATTAACTTCTCAAACTCAGAGTTGTAAAATTCCTTGCCCATATCAGTTTGCAAATGTTTTACAGTATTTCGAAGGTTTGTCAAATAATTTTCCATTGCCTTCGTAACAGATTTGGCAGTTTTGTTCTTTAATGGATATGCATTAGCAACTTTTGTGAAGCAATTTATAACTGTCAGTATGTACTTGTATCCTTTATTTATTCTGTTGTATGGTATCATTTCAACCAGATCCGCTTGATGTAAATCATTTATATTTTTAACAACTGTACTCCGTCTAGGGAACAATCTTCTCGCTGGACGGTGCAACTCTTTAATTATTTCCTTTTTCGTTCCCATCGAGAAAACAATCTCATCACTTACGTTAAGTCTGAAAGTGTACTGTTAAGTGATTTATTTTGTTGTAATTCAGCTTATATATTTATGTCAATTCTCGTACTAATAACAATACTCATCCAATTAGTAGATCATGGCCACGACGTACTTATACAAAAAACACTATTTTCTTTTTCTTATATACATTTCATATTTACATTTTTTTAATTTAATCTTCTAAAATGTAATGTCCATATGGCAAAGTATGTATTCCATCATCTAACACTTTTCTTTTATCGTCATTCGATGTTAAGCATGTCTTCTTTTCAGTAATACTAAATAATTTGTGGTTAAAACTTCTGATTGTGTTGTATGTTGCCGAATAAGTTTTGTTTTCAAACAAACATTTTTTGTAATCTTCAAACATAATGTGTTTTTTAATATATGTAGATTTTATTCCTTTAGCTTTTTTGACAATTACATCGTTTCCATTGTCAGATGATGCCAGTTTTATTGCATACATTTTAGGCATCAACGCAACTACTTCAGCAATTGGAGTTCCACAACATTCATCTTTGAATTTGCCTAGAACCTTTTTATTTACACCGTAGTCGTATGAAGGATGATTGGCTGGGTAATCTGACAAATCGAAATCATTCTTATAGGGAAAACATTTTAAGTCTGCATACATATCATTAGTTTTAATGTAGTAAAGTAGAGCGTCCGTGTCCATGTAGCAAATGCCAATGTTTGGTCTTCCATAATAGCTTACCATCTTGTTGTAATGGAAATCATACATAAGAGTTTTCGATATATCTAAAATGGACATTCCCACATACAAAGGTCTATTCATTTTAATTACAGTCTTCTCCATGCTAACGGCTACTAAATTTTTATTTATAACTATGCTAGTTTGAAAATTTGGTTTTTGTACTAGTTTTATTAACTTTTTTGGATCAGTCACCAATTGTACATTTTTATGTTTCCTTTGATTTTCTAAACATTTTCCAAATATGCTGTTGTTTATTAGTTTGAAGAAATCTTTTTTAAACGCCGTTGTAGCATTAGTTCTTCTTATAGTATTAGCAGTTATATAAGGTTCAAGCCAACATGATTGAGAAAATTCCAATGCACGGTGTACTTTGCTAATTTTAAGACCTAATTGTAATGCTTGTTGAACTGTCCAAAAGTGTGCTATATATCTAGTTTTGTTTTCCAACGTCATCATAAGTTTATTGAATTTACCTTCAGGTGGTTTCATTGTGTGGGGTAACAATGGCAGATCGTAATGATGATCATGTAAATCCAATGGATAAATAAAATCACAATCTAAAATATATCCTTTGTCTCCGTGTTGGGGAGCTTGTAAAATATCTCTTATATCTTTAGGGTTTACCCATTTAAAGTTTCCGTAAGGTAGTGGCTTTGTCATTGCCCAACCATATTGATTGTTGCTATCAAAGTAGCCAAGATAAATACTTTCTTTTTCCACATTGTAATCTGGGAGATATTTGTTGTTTGCTTTAACGTATCGGGTAACAGACTGCGTTAAACCTCCTCTTATTCCACTTTCCACCATTAAAATCATGTCTATGTCAGTTAGAAGATGCAATTTACATTTGGTTTCCTTCAACATGGCTTGCCAAGCAAAACCTGGCGATGTGTAGGAGTGCAAAGGATCCAGTCCGTATGATGACAAACAAGTGTTACGAAACTCTTCCATAATATCTGTGAGCAGTGTGACATCTAGTTTTACGTAGAAATCGCTGTAATCCCCTAAACTTTTTATTTCTAGTTCTGACCAGACTTTACGTGCATGGTTGTAATCTTCTTCTGCTACTTCACTTTCAGTTAACTTGCTATAAAATGCTTCACGTGCTGGTAATTGAGTTTCCAAAAAACGAGCAGCACTGTCAATATAATCGTACGGAAAAACTCCTTTTCGTAAAACCAAGTCCAATTTACCATTATCTACAATTTTTTTAGTTTCTATTAACTCGTCTGTTGATAAGTTAGCTGACAAAGTCATAAGACTTGAAGGTAGAAATCGAAATGAATCTAAAAATCTTAATTTAATTTTGTTGACCTTTTTGGAAAAACTGATGAATTTTTCAGTTGTTGTGGCAAGAACATCAATCTTCCCTTGATCTCGCCCCAACTCAGGAATGATGAAATGAGCATCGTAGTTGCTAAGGTTATGAAAAATTATAGGTACAAATTGAGGCAATTTAAAGTTTAGGTTACAACTATTGCATGCAGGCCCTCGATATTTGCCTGTCAGATGATCATGATCACGTACTTTTATATTGTCATTTGTAAAATGTGATTCACAAATGTAACAGGTATTTGCTAAATTGTGGTAATCATTTTCTATGTCAGTCAACTGGAATATAGGCACTTTGTAACTGTACAACAATTCTACTTTTTGCGCAATATCATACAAATGATTCAAAAATACTTTTGCGACATTATCTCCTCTATAAACAACAGGTTTCGATGACAATCCAAAATTGTTGAGATGATCTTCGCTTAAGTATGATTTCATTAGTAGACAATAACTGTTTGGTTGATGATTTTGGTACTTAATTCTTGAGGTTTGTTCTCCATCTAATACATTTATGGGGATTAATGATGCTTCCATGTCAGCATAAACAACTATTGGCACTCGATATTGATGAGCGATTTGTTTAAATTTTAAAATTGCATTTGAAGGTTTTGGTAGTATAGTCCTAACAGGAGTTTGTTTGCCGCAAAAAACTAAATGCTCAACCAACCATTTATTACCCCCCTTAAGAGCCATCTTATTAATATATGCAAAACATCTTTTGCACACTGTAATTGCACCACAATGATATTTTGTAACTTGACTACGAACTAGTTTATTTAAATCTTTAATAAAAACATAATGCGATTTGTCTCCTTTTTTTATTAACAACAAATCAGTGTGATCATTTTTTTCTTCTTTGACAATTTTCAAAGGATATACATTGTTTGAATTATCCAATCCAAAAACATTTACACTCACTTGCACATTTCTTTTTTCAAAATTGGCAATATCTTTTACAGAAACTGGGTATTGAAGACCAGAAAAATCATATTTGTTTTTGTATTGGTTATATTTAGCACAACTAGCTCGTTGTGGGTTAAGCCCGTTTTGTACAAATTTACATACCATTGCATATTTGAAACATTCATTATTTAAATTTTTTACATTAATACAAGATTTGGTGTTTTGGATTTTTTTCGGCAAAGGAATAAAAGTAGAACCTCTATTTCCATATCCATGTTTATGCACTCTTACATCTAAACCAATTACATGTAACAATGACCAACCACTTCCTAGTCCTTCATGCTCAATGATTTTAGATACTATTTCTTGAAAACACTCTTGTATATGATCTTGTATGTTTGACTCCATAACTATTTGTCGATTCTTTGTTACAAAACTTCTTAAAGATGTTACTTCTTGCACATTAATAAACATAGTGTCAAGTACAAAGCCAAACTTGATAAGATGCAAGCGATCCAATTCGCGTTTTAACACTCTTTCAATTTCTTCTTGTGTTGCATTAAAGAAATTATTTAAATTATAATTGTGCGTATTTTTTATAGTGTAATGTCTAACTACTTTTCCTTCTAATGCTTCTGCGGAAACCTTGCATTCATATGAGCTACTTGTTGATGGGACATAATATGTACACTGTTGATTTCTTGGAGTTGAAGGTGCTGCATATTGAATAACACTTGGTCTTCCATATTGAGGAATTGTACATTCATATGTGCTACTTGTTGTTGGTTGATAATATGTACACTGTTGCTGAGTAGACCTGTGTTCTTGTTGCTGTTGATTTCTTGGAAGCGAAACTGCTGCATATTGAGTCACATTTGATCTTCCACATTGAGAGTTGTCATGAAACAATTCCTTATGCGCCACTAAAAGCCATTCATCGTGAAAGTTCTCACCACAAAATGAGCAAACATAATCCATTGTGCGGAGAAGCACACGTTGCTGTGAAGTCTTACACTGGACTGAGACAGACACGGATCAAGCAGCTGGTTTTGTTAGCAAAAAATATAATTTGCATTAATAACGTATGAACTATAAGACATATGTGGAGGATAACCACTTTCGTTAGCAAACTATTAATTTGTTCTGAAACAAAAAACATAAATACACGCAAGCCCCTTTAAGGAACACATTCACCGTTGACGCTTACCATTGCAACAATGCCTCCATTAAATGGTTTGGAACGACTAAGTGATAGCTTCTTCCAAAACATCATGGAAGAAGTTAATAGTTCTGATGGGGAAGAAGTAATGTCAACAATCTCACCATCGCCTGAAACCAGCCCAGGAGGTGAAGCAGCAGAAACTCCACCAGGCAGATTTCTGGACGAAATTTTTGAAGTAAGAAGAGACAGAGTGAGAAGGCAATTATTTCCCCCCACCGATGAGGAGGAAGAATAACAGGCTGAAGAGAAATAAACAATTATAACCTTTTATCCTAAAAAAAAAAAAAAAAAAAAAAAAAAAAAAAAAAAAAAATCCGAAGCAAACACACTTAATGTAATTGCTGTACTTACTGTAACTCTTTAATAACTTTAAAAAGTGGATAAATAATTATTTCATTTTTGTCTGCTCAGAACCATGAAAACTATACTACTATTATAAAAATGTAATTTTTTATATTCCCGCTAGGATGAAACATCAAGAACTATTTTGTAATTGTAAACATGCATGTGTGGAACCCTTAAATACATACTACTGACATTTTACTAATATAATCCAACATTGTAATCGTAACGTTCCTATGTAAGTATATAATTGTTACATTAAAGAGTATTTTTATAAAGATAATTATTTTAAAGGTAAGCGAAAACACATTTTTGTAAACCACTTTTATAATGTCAGTCCGGGGTATAAAACAAGTACATTTTATTATTAACTCATTACTTTTGTAACATGGCTTTTCTTAATACATTTGTCAATCTCTGCAGAAACTTATTTTGAAACAATATTAAAAGAGAATAACGAAGTGGACTTTGAAAATGAAAAAGAGGAAATATAGCAATCAAAAAATTTAACTCATTAATAAAAAACAGCAAAAGGGCAGGTTTTGGCTGAAATACAACCATTTATTTAAAGATACAGAGTTAGAAGACGTTTGTTTGTTGAAGAAGAGAACAAAAAAAGCTGATAATTAAATTTTAATAAAATTATTTTACCTTTATAACATTAAAATAAATAAATAAAAAAAATTCAAACCACGTAGAGTCAATAGAATATTTTAGCTTATTATTGTAGATTACACAACTGTGTCAGAAGTGGCGTCAAAATTAGCTAATACTGATAAACAGTTTACAATTTTATTTAAAGAATGTCTGACGCAAACCTTTGATTCGTTTTAATCTTATACTAGTTAGAGCTTTTATGTCAATTTGTGACTTTATATACATACAAAGTCTACAATTAGATAGCTAATATTTCTTATACTTATTTAAAGAAGTTAATTATATTTATTATGATAGGATAATTAATGTATTTCGGTCAAGGACAAAGATGATTAAGCGGAAATTTGGTTGGTTTTATGAACCAACCAAATTTCCTAAAGTTGTATGCCGGAAGATCAAGAAAAGTTAAACAGTCCAGGTAAATATTTCAGTTATTTTAAGGTTCAATAGTTATTGTCACATTCACATAGCAAATTCCTGGTTGAAGAAATAATGGTCTTGGAGCAATCAAGTAGTACAAACTATAATCCTGCTCAACACAAACTCCATTACTGCTGCGTTTAAACAGAACGACTTTGATATTTTTCCTTGTATATTTTTCGCAAAGTGATGCCCATAATTTTCTAAACTCTCTCAAAGTTTCTAAACTGTTGATAATTCTTTTTATAATTATGATTCCTAAACCAAGAGGTTTAATATTGCTCGAGCTAACACAAGACATGTTGTTTGTTGACATTACTACAGCATACTGAATTGTTTTATAACAAAATACGTTTTATATAGTCTGTTAACTGTAATTAGTAATTATATCTCCCACTTACTGTTATTCATTTTACAAAAGTTATAGAAGTGCATTTACATTTCTAAATAGGACATGATATTTACGAATAAAACACAATGTTCCACATATTTCTTTGTATGGCTTGAACTGGTACAGCTTCCGTAGAAATCCGACAGAAAGCGTTACGATGTTCAATTCTATAGTCCGTCGGTAGAACTGGTTTCTAAGCAACTTTGAAAATAGGTTGCATTCTTTAATGAAGCAAGGATGAAATCCTGTTTTTGTACCCGACAGATCACCTTGCTGCGATTTTAGTTTGAGCTTTGAGTTAGATTAAAACGTATCGTAATGTTAGTATGGCGTTTAAATAACATGTCTATTCTTTTTAAAGTTCTAGATTAAAATATGCGAACATCATTCGATAATTAAGAGTAAATTTCGATTATTATCAGTTTACTAAAAAAAGTTAGAAAGTGTTTGTCATTGTATTTTAAAGTGTGGTTAATCAATAAGGAATTCTACTACAGGTACATATATATTACACAATAAACCATATATAAGAAAAAAGTTTGCATCATAATTAGCAAATAAAATGTTTTTAATTTTTAATTTGATCTAAAACCCTAGTTAGTGAGTAATTACATTAAGTATGAATATAAAAATTTAATGAGTGTGCAGGCTTTGTTAGTAAATAAGCATAGCTGTTCTTTAAAGAAATTGTACTTTGTATCCGCAACATTTATAGCATTACAATAGCAGTTTCGACTTCATTTAGTCTCATCAGGTATACGTAATTTGGAAATCATATATATTTATTATAATCAAATAAATATGATTTACAAATAGTATACGACCGCTTTGTTTGTTTACCAATAATAAATTTTGTTTTCTGTTAATATTTCGAAATATAAATTTTAAGCGGTCTTTCTTACGTTTAATTATTCCATGCAAATTTTTTAGCAGCCACGTTAAAATTCAATTTTATTTTATCCATTTTTTCAATCATCATTTTTTGAGGAACTTTAACTTTGATTTTTTTCTTCGTTTCTTCAACTTCGAAAAGAACAATGTTGGATTGTAATATTTCTTTAAAAATGTAGCTGCACTTTTTGTTTAATTTATTAATTCTTATTGGTTTTTTAGCTTTTACGCACAGTTGCATATTTTTTTGTAGCAAGAAGTTAATTTTTTTTTCTAATTTCATCTGTTTGTTTTCGAGTTCTTCAATTTTTTGTATGTAACATTTGGTTTGATGATCCGGTTGTTTTATTTTTATTGGAGAAGATTTGGAAGTGTGTGCATGACAAAAATGACTATTTTTAGCCACTATGGACGTACACTGCTTTCCTTTATTGGAACCCTTTACTAACATAAATTTGCATATTTGTTTTGGTCGATTTTTTTGTTTTGTCTTGTTTGTTGGAAGATCTGGAAGGTATTTAGTTTTAGTACAATTTTGTGAAGGGTGATTTTTTTTGAAATTTTCATATATTTTATCGTTTAGTGTTTGTATTTTTTGGTCTTCAGAGTCTAGATTAATTTCTTTCACTAGTGAAGCTAACTTATCATCTTTATTTTCTTTCGATTCGGCTTCTATTTCTAGTAGCTTCTGTTTGGGGTCGGCCCAATTTAAAGACATTAAAACAACTTCTTCTTTTATTGGCGGTGTTTTAATCGGTGACACTAGATTTATAACAGGCATAGAGTAAAAAAGTTTAGCTTCGTCCAAAGACATAATGTAATACTTATATAAGTTTAATAAATTTAAAAAGATGTAAAAATTTAGGTGTAGTAAAATAAATTTGCTGAATTGATATTTAAAATTATTTTAACAGATAAATACAAATTCTAAATAAAACTTTTAAAACTAGCGATGATAAAAAACACAAAGAACTAAAGTTTTATAGCAAAGAGAACCACTGTCTTGTGTAGAGTACAAAACAAAGTGATTGCAATTTCAAAATGATGCTCCCTTTTATACCATTTAATTAATGTTAAGTAGTGAAAAATATGAACTTGCATGACAAAAGTTGAGTATTTGCAGCTGTTTTCCTTTATGCTTTATAAACAGCAATTACTTTGATACAATTATAAAATGAACAAAGTCATTTACATAAATTCAAGGTCAAGTAGTAATTAAAATTTTTTTAGCCGTCTTGTTTTGTCGATAGACATTATTTTCATATCAGGCCATGAATATGAAAACATTGCCGAAACAAAACAAGGCGGCTATTTCTTTTTATTTAAAGTGTTGTATTGTACAAAATGTGACAAAAAAGTTGAAAATGTGAATGTAGTCTTGTTAATATTGAAATTTGACTGGTTTTTCAATATCCCACTTTATTATAACCTAAGTGGGAGCAGGTAACATAGCAAATTAATCACTAACAAGTACGTATATTATTCAAAGTATTTTTTTCTAATATCGTTAAGACATTTGTAAATTGTTATTGACTGACGCGCTTTTATTTAATACTCAGCAAAAATCATGTCTTGTATGTAGTGTATAATTTTTATATTATCACCTGCTTAGCAAAGAAATACATTGTTGCTTTAGCTAAGCAACAATGTACAATCTTTACTTGTAAATTAAAATATAAAGTATATGATAAAGGCAATAAACCTGTATCACATAGCTAAATATAATTATACATTGAGGTATAATAATGTTATGTACAGTGTCGTATATGTTATAACAAGAAAAATGTATAAATGTTCTGCTAACAAAAAATTGAGAACGCGTAAGGAAACGTTCTGCGAATTCTTAAATTAGCAGTGAAAACACAGACATCAATCTGTATTTTATGTGTTTTTGTCGGGTGATGTGTTTATTTTTATCGAAGTTTTTATTACTATTATTGTGTAATATGTTTATTTATTACTAATAATTATTATTAAATAATCTTTTTGTAAAAAACTGTACATAATCAAATATTTAAATTTATTTAACTCCAGATGTTTCAAGAAGTTTTTGAGGACGGGAAAAATTCTCAATTCATGTGAGTTATATTTCCACAAATTCCATCAATATCTTATTCAATGAAACAACTTTTGTTAAATTTCTATATTTTTATATGCGCTTTTGCACAATAAGCTAAAATGAGCAAAATTGAGAATAAAACTGTGCTCCTGAAAAATACATTTTTATTAATATATAATAAAAGGTATATATCAAAATAAACTAATTTATTTAACTCAAGTGTTTCAAGAAGTTTTTGAGGACGGGAAAAATTCTCAATTCATGTGAGTTATATTTCCACAAATTCCATCAATATCTTATTCAATGAAACAACTTTTGTTAAATTTCTATATTTTGATATGCACAATAAGCTGAAACGAACAAAATTAATAATACAACTGTGCTCCTGAAAAATACATTTTTATTAATATATAATAAAAGGTATATATCAAAATAAACTAATTTATTTAACTCAAGTGTTTCAAGAAGTTTTTGAGGACGGGAAAAATTCTCAATTCATGTGAGTTATATTTCCACAAATTCCATCAATATCTTATTCAATGAAACAACTTTTGTTAAATTTCTATATTTTGATATGCACAATAAGCTGAAACGAACAAAATTAATAATACAACTGTGCTCCTGAAAAATACATTTTTATTAATATATAATAAAAGGTATATATCAAAATAAACTAATTTATTTAACTCAAGTGTTTCAAGAAGTTTTTGAGGACGGGAAAAATTCTCAATTCATGTGAGTTATATTTCCACAAATTCCATCAATATCTTATTCAATGAAACAACTTTTGTTAAATTTCTATATTTTGATATGCACAATAAGCTGAAACGAACAAAATTAATAATACAACTGTGCTCCTGAAAAATACATTTTTATTAATATATAATAAAAGGTATATATCAAAATAAACTAATTTATTTAACTCAAGTGTTTCAAGAAGTTTTTGAGGACGGGAAAAATTCTCAATTCATGTGAGTTATATTTCCACAAATTCCATCAATATCTTATTCAATGAAACAACTTTTGTTAAATAAATTTTCTATACTTAGATATACACTTTTGTAAAATATCCTGAAAAAACATATTTAATAATAAAACTCTGCTTGAATAAAAGAATGTTATTTTAGAAAAGATCTAAGAAGAAATAAATACTACTACACCAAAGGTTAGTGTTTAATGCATGCACAAAGAACAAGATGCAATACGGTATAGTGACCTCTACAAGGGAATGGAAAGGAATGGATAACCGTACAGACATGTGGGGTCTATTTATCACTTCATTCGTCAAAATAATTTTGTAAAACAAAAATTTAGGAAAGGAAGAGACAGATGTTCTTTGCTAAAAGAAGTTGAGTTTAAAATTAATTTACAAAAGACTGTTAGTAGAAAACAAATTTTAAATTCAACAAGAGGGTGAATGTATAATTACAGTTATTTGCACACTGATCGTCATTTATTAAAATTCAAACTGAAAGCGGGCTATTTCAAACATCTGTTCGCCATCAAGGTAACGGACTACTAAAAACAGCTGTTTGTGAACCAAATGTTGTACAGTTTTAAAATACTTTTTATTTTTCAATAATACTATCTGTAAAACACGTTTGTTTTTAATAATAATATTTTAAAGTATTTGTTTTTAAACTGGATGTTGTATTATGTTGGAGTGTATTAATTCCTTTAGTTTAATTTAAACATTGACTTAAAATAATACACTGAAAATAACAACAATAGAATTCAAAATAGTAATATGCTTCAAAAACTATTAATTGAGAGTGTAATAATCCTAGTAGAGTCAAACAATATAGCAATGATTAGAATTTTTTAATCAATAATACATTTTAGAAAAACAGATAAGTGATTGTCAAATCGGTTGGAGGGTTATTAAAATTTATAAAGAAACAACGGTTTTAACAGATGGTTCCTTGCTAAATTTAATTTTTTAAATTTATTAGAGTCAGGTTTTATTTAACTAGATGTAACACATATGTTGCCCTCATTCTATCGCTAGCTTGCTATCTAGCATGAGCTAACAATTCATTTACCGTTTATCGGTTTTTGAAAATATACATAATTAACTAAACATTACTCCACTTTAGAAAAATACAATGTCATCTACAATTTTAAACAATTAGTTAAACAAATACAATTTAAACAAAGATGAAAAAACACTATCTAACAAAATTAAAATGTAATATTAAAAACAATATAAACCTACATTTACAATTTAGGTTTAAAATTAATTTGGACTACTGACAGGTGATTGCAACCGGATAGTCATTAAAATTAAACGAGGAACAACCGGAAGACTCGACGCTGCTCAAAAGATAGTCTTGTTTTCTTATCAAACCATCAGAAGCAGGTGCTTGCTCATTTCACAAACTTTATTAAAAATTTATTGCGTGTTATAAAACTGTTTGTACGGGTCGGGACAAACTTATTCCACTGCAAAGCCTCTTCCGAAACAGTTAACAAAATTATTATGGATAATGATCAACACTTTAATATTACTTCAACTACAGCGCCTCACACTTTTCCAGAAGAACAAATAGACAGAAATCAACCGATTCAAGAAAGCATTGTAACAACAAATTCAAATTTAATTCTCTTTCGTACTAATCAAATTGAACAAAATCGAAGAAGGCGGCATCAACACTTTAATATTACTTCAACTACAGCGCCTCACACTTTTCCAGAAGAACAAATAGACAGAAATCAACCGATTCAAGAAAGCATTGTAACAACAAATTCAAATTTAATTCTCTTTCGTATTAATCAAATTGAACAAAATCGAAGAAGGCAGCAAGAAACTTTATTATCTAATGAACGGAGAATTCAAGAAGCATTGGCATTAAGAAGAATGAACCATCCATCTTAGTAAAAAAAAATTTACTTTTAAGAACTTCTTTTTTATTTTTAATTTGTAATAAAAACTAAATTATTTGTATTTAACAAAACATTTTAAATAAACTTTTAATATAGTTAACAATTATTTTTAAATGTGTTTGTTACAAATATTTATATTTAATTAATAAAAAAAATTGCAAATAATATTTTTAATATTTATTGCAGTAGTGGCAAACCAGGCACTCTGGCACAGAATTTAGAAATACATGTTAAGCATTTTTGTTTGTAAATAATTATTGTACATAATTTTAGTATGTAAATAATAGTTTAAAATTAAATTGTAAATAACATTTTCAATAAAAAATAAAATAAAAAAATAAAGAAAATAAAAAAAATCTAATTAATTTTTATTATTAATAATTTTTATTATTAATAATAAAAATTAATTAGATTTTTTTTAAACTTTCAAATGACCTTGAAAACAATGACGTCATAGGTATGACGTCACTTCATGGTTGGCTGATTATGACGTCACTTCATGGTTGGCTGATTATGACGTCACTTCCGGGTCATGCTCAACAGAGCGTGTAATTTATTCACTGTGCCAGAGTGCCTGGTCTGCCACTACTATCTTAGTACAAACTATTCGGAATACATACGAGGTTTTGAAGAATACAATTTTCCTAACATTCCAGAACTACGAGCAGATATTTTTAATTATACATCAGTGAATTGCCTTATTTCCTCTCATCGTAATCAACGTATAGATGAAGTCATAACTTATAAATCCAGCCGATTTTTTTTTTTTTTAATGCATCGTTTACCTTTTTTTATTTCAACTACAAGCAAATTCGAGCCCACTTCGTTAACAATATTATAAGGAAACTTTGTTATGAGGATGTTTTGTACTGGCCTAGAACCACGCTGATAAAATGCGTGGTTCTACATTAGGGCCGCCTACACTACCTCCCTACGAAAACACTAATGTATACGATGTATACACCTCCGTCACCACTGGGATATTCGCTATTACAAAACAAGGAATACATATTTTGTAGTCCTATCCAAGGGCTGAAGTTTCTTTAGGAGTGAAGTGAACGTTGCTATAATATAAATTGGTAAATTTTATGACCGATGATGTCGTTAAAGGAATAAGACAAGATATTTTATATATGTAGACCTATCTGAAGAAGATATAATTATATTTACACATACCTTTATACGAACAAAAATAATAATAATAACGTATGATTAAAATTAACTCAAGATGTAAATTTGCACTATATTCTCATTTCCTTTCGTTTTAAAATACTTAGGATGTCCGTTTTGAGTGAGTGCTAATTGCCTTTTCGTTTATTTGAATAACAGGGAGATAAAAACTTTGTAAAACCTAACCGTCTACTATTTACTAGTACGTAATAAAGGCTGTACAAATCCTTAAATCATTAGGTCACTTTTTATACTCTTTTGGTCAAATGTGATTGACAGCTCAACGTCTCTCCTCTTTGAGGTCTTGAATGGTTTGTGAACTGTTGACGTATACCAGTGACTTCAAATATCTCCAAAGAAAATAGTTCCAGGCCATTCAAGACTCGTTAATGATGTTCAGGAGCAATATATGTAAAAGGGATAGAAACCTTTGTAACAAACTTTGAATTTGCCCCAAACTGCAGATGGGCACTTATTTTATAAGTGGAAGTCATGTACTCTATTATGTATATACTATTTTGTTAATTTAGTATATAACTATATATTTTGTTCACTATTTACAATTTACTCATTAATTTACTCATTAAACTAAGAGTAGTGTAAATTCTTTCTCTCCCAAAAAGAGTTATCGCAATCCTCTCACATGAAATAAGAAACAGGAATCTTGACCTCTGTTGAGTTTTGAGTTGAATCTGCAAATAACTTTACGAAGCGAATTTTTAATAGTTACCGGTTTCTTTTCTTTAACTTCTTCAGAGTTTCTAAGCGTCTGCAGTTTTAGAGGATTTGACTCATAAACATTTAAACAAGTTTAAGTAACTAACCCCAATACTTGCTTTACCTTTGCTTGGCATTTATGGATTTTCAATGTTTTCAAAACAAATATAATGGTTTAATACATGCTGTTTGGTTCCGATAACTCGTTACGCATTTTAAAAACCAACAACGACTTTTGTTTTAAAGTTAAAATTACGTATTCACTTATCAGCGATAACGCAGGGAAGTTCGTCAGCTGAGTGTTATCAGTTTCAGTTGTTTGTCACGCCTCCCATCTTGCTAATGCCCAGCCATCGCAATTAACGACTCCATTATCAGCCATAATAATGCATTGGCCAATCGGCTTGAAGCCATTATATACCCTCGTTGACTTTGTGGTATTTAAGTAAACAACATTTTACAGATTTTTCATTTTGTTTGTAAGATGTGATTGATTTCAAATTTAATCAACAACCTTAATATTCAGTATAGTGACAAATCTAGTAAATTATAGTCAAAATAAATTTGCAAACTAGTTTGAATACGAGAGGCTTTTAGTGTTGGGGAAAAAATCAGTAGTAAAATACAACACAACACATGAACATAACAAAACTACTAATTCGCTATAATATTAGAAAGATATTCATACGCAATTATGAAAAAAATGCATTATGTGTGTATTTTCCTAACACACAATTTTAATTCTACATGAGTACTACGAGAATTATAGATTTAGATAAACTAAACTTAGTATAGTATTCTAGTTTTAATAATTTTGTAAAAAAAACAAAAAAAACAGAATTATGAATGAATTGGGAATGCCTCGTTTTAATTAATATACTTTTAAAAACATTTACCTCTTAAAAAGGCTGAATGGTAATTATATTGTAACGATGTTCTACTAACAAAGAAGAAAGCAGTGGTGTTTAATGTATGAAAACGGTTACAAAATGACAAAACAGAAAATGTTATCCTTTTTAAAATTATTTAGTAAAAAACCTGTTGTGGTTGTTTTTTACTGCATTATTATAATTCATTTGACTATTTATTGCAAATGGTTTTGTGAGAAGAAGGCGTTTTATCTAGACGGTAATTTCCACAGTTTTTCTTACCATAATATTATTATTTATTTTTTAGTGCAAAACAAAGCCATTAACTAATATTTACTTTCCACATTGATATACAACGTTCACTAATCAGATTGTTCATTTGTTTAAAATATTAGGTTAAAATGTTTGGTGTTTTAATTTAAATATATGATTCCCAGATTTTTCTCCTATTCGCACCTCCTCTTTAAAAAACTATTGCAAGAATAACACACCAGTACTCACACAGTTTAGGCCCGCAATTCGGGAAAGACCACCCCAGTAAGGTGTGTGGTATCTACATACAGATAAAGTCACCTCAGCGAACTTTCGTACACCTCCGAGCTTTTTCCCTAGCCAAAGTTTTTATCTTTTTATCACCAGTCTTATCTTTATTTTTTTTCATACAGTTTTGCTTTTTTAATTGCGGGTATGGGCCGTTATCTAAGTATATACTAACGTCCGCATCTTATGGTTCTAGGTTCGATTCCAGTGTTGGATAAAAATTTACACACAGGCAACTTCAGTAACGAATACAACAATGAATGTCTATAATATTGTATAGTGAATAAAATAATTGAATGAAATATTTACAGCTTCTACATTACGTAATATCTTTCATTTTATACAAACACATTGATTTATCACATAGGTGTCACATTATATTAGGTAAATTAAGTGTTGTGACTCCAATTGTGAGCTTTTTTTGGGGTCAAGTTGTGGAGCGCTAGTCTAGTCCCATGTACTTGTAATGCATCAAACCAGCTGTAGTAGTAGACCTCACCAACTAACAATTTACAGACACAAATATTCCTATTAGGTTTTATATATACATTGTAGGTATTGTAGATAATCAAGGGTAAAATACAATTACAGCATATTGTATTTAAGAAGCTGCAATGTTAAGGCAAGCTGTACGGGTAAAAAGTTGGAGGAATCAGTCTTGAAAACTTTGCTACAAAACATCAATTAACAAAAACAAAAATTAACAAAACATTATATTTAATAGTATTTATATTAAGTTGTTTAATAAAAGTATCTTAATAATTTAAAAAAACAATGAACAATAATGTTCGTAATTTACGTTTCAATTTTACTTAAAACCCCCATTAAACGCTAGTAGACTGAGGGGTATTGGGTTCCACCCCTCAACCCCTCCCACCCATTACTACCCCCTTGTAAGCTTAGCAATTAAGGTCAGAACCATTTTGGCCAAAGTGACGACTAAATATCTCTGTGCATTAAAATATGAATGCCCTTAAAACATTGACAGCCTTCTGCTGTCGTACTTAGAGGGAAATCTCTGAAGTGAAACAATTTCAATAGAATTTGATGAAGGGGATTTAGAAACGTTTTGGAGAATCGTATACCAGAGGGTATCCATTTACTAATATGAATACCAACAGTAAATATATACTTCAATGGGCATGAATGAAATATAACAGTGAAAAGCAGTAATAAAGGTAATAAAGTAATAAAATAAAGGTTATTTAATGTTTGCCCTTCATTGGGTTATGAAAATTTAAAAATTATATCCCAGAAGAAGACAACTGATCCAAGAAGATCATCTTTGTGCATAAACACGTTTGTACGTTGAACTATGAGAAATTACTTACAATTATATATTTACACTAATAGTAGGGCAAAGGCAGGTGTTATTGGCACATACCAGTTATTGGTACCCTCTTTTTAAAAGAGCTGTGAATAAAAAAATTAATCTAAAACCCCAAAAAACTTGACTTACATATTCATTAGTCTTTGTCCTATCACTTGCAGTCTGTTTCAGTGTAGTGAAACCTTCTATTTCGGCTGTTATAAAGCTATGAGAAATACGTGTCAAATTAGAAAAAAATTTAGCTTCATTTCTTAGCAAAGTCATAAGTAAATTGAGTTATTGTACTTTGTTTTACTCACCCTCTGTAAGTACTTTTGTATTGGGAATGTTATGTATGGATTCATTAAGCACTATTGTTCACATAACCTTAAAGGTTTCGTCTCTTTATCTGCATATTATAAGTTAAAGGGGGGGGGGTGCCAATAACTGATTCAGATTTCAATTCATTTTCAGTTTTTGGTACTTAACTGGCATTGCCAAAAGCTTGTAAAATTGCCATGCCAATAACTAGATCTTTTGATGTAATTCTAGTAGGTACAGTCAATTAGCGGTATTATTGGCACGTCAAGTAGGGTACATAGATCTATATACTCGTAATACAACTGGATTGGCGGCTGAGTGGCGGGCACGCGGTCCGATCGGCTAGGCAACCCGCACGACACTGGCGGGACTCTTCAGGCGGAATTACATCGAAAATCCAATAAGGCATACTTTCTTAGCGTTATTATTTAGAGTCCAAGGCACAATAAAAATGCTACTTTAGCAATATAGTATCCTATTCTCATGCTTATGTATATACAACATACCTGGATATTTATTTACTCCAAAATGAAATGGTGCAAATAAAGAACGCTTTATTTAACAGCAAACATTTTATTTACAGTATAATTTTCACAGAGATGATAGTATGTTAAAGTTTTATATACAATGAACATTATTAATTTTAACTTATTATTACAAATAACTTATCCTACAGCAATCATATTACAAGTTACTAAACAAGATAATTTTATTAATTTTACAGTGTGTGAGGTATTGATTATTTTACTGCAGCAGTCATAATATTAGGAAAAGATAAATACAATTTTATATTCAAATATTAAAGTTTGGCAATTTATATTAAATGTGATAGATGGTATATTTAGTTTGCCAGGAAACAGTAACAACATGATTGTGTAATTACAGTCTAATTTGCTATTTTACTATTTATTTAGATAGATAAAAAGGATCTTACTTACCGATGAAAGGAAATTCCACAGTTTTTCTCAGAACGATTGTTACAACCGTAAGCGGCACAGGAACACACCAAAGCAGCCTAAAACAACACAATAATACCATGAGTTTATATGAGGCTGCGAGTACTGCGTCCCGCCAGTGGGTGGAGTAAGACCGATGGTAGGGTAAAGACAGGTATTATTGGTACACACTAATTATTGGCACCCTATTTTTTTAAATTGTTTAATTTAGTAAGCCTACTAAATTATGTAGGACAGGCAGATTATGTAGGATTAGTGATAAGTAATAGCTCAAAGATAGCAACAATATGGGTACCAATAACTATTTATTTATGTGCCAATAACTACTGACATACACTGTTTTTACATCCAATAAATAAAAAAAATACTATGTGAAATAAGATGTTGATTTTTACTACTTCCCCATTACATACTACTAATACATTTTACAAACATTTTTTTCATATAATACTAAGTGCTTCTGTGAAATGTAGACGAAATTGAATGGCATTGCGTCCCTTAAAGTGCCAATAACTGGTGATTTACCCTAATACAGTTTTTTCCTAGTATTTATTAATAGAAATTCTTTCTATACACTACCTAAATGCAATACAATTATAAAATACCAATGTCAACATAAAAAACCATAGAAAAATATGTCATGCCGCATAAGTTAAGTCATTATAGTTTACAGTTTTAAAATTATAATACAAATTACTTAAATTACAAATCCTTATCGAATCCTTATCAGGATTGTTTCAATATCAATAATGATAATCATTACAATACTTTCCTAAACAAATTTGTTAGGGAACATGTCATCAGAAGCTCGTATCGTAACTGCAATAGTCCACATTCTCTTTCCTTTTTTTAACATTAAGGACATTTTAAAATATATGGAAGTTTAACTGTTTGTAAAGTTCTAAGTAGTTTAAATACTTTGAGTCTAAGATAGAGATAACACAGTTTCAATTCCTGGCTTTAGACTGAAAGTTTTTATTAGTAATGTTCACCTTGTACTTTAAGATTCTCCTCTTACTCTGTCTGAATAAGTTCCACGACAAATTTGTAGTCCACGAAGAACGGGCGGATTAAGGTAAAAGAAGGAGAACGACCTTTCATTTAACAGAAAAAATATCTGATCTGAAGATGTCAACTCTATACATTCTAAGTTCCTAGAAGTAAGAGACAGATGTCGCATAGAGCTTCCTTGTAGTCTCTCCCTTATTCCCCCAAATCATCAAGGATAAATATAGTAATTATTACTACTGATGTCAAAAGATGTACCGGTACCTTAGTTTGTAATCGATAGATAACTGTCACTTAAACCTCCCACACACTACCAAAGCCGAGCTGAGCGCCGAACGGTAACATATTTTGACATGTTACGGTAGTGTTTAGTGGATCCGAGCGTCGTGGAAAGCATTTGGGAGAGCAGAGCCCCAAACCATCAGTTGTCGGTTTTTCTCCGACGCATCAAAGGGATGTTACGGCTCGGCCTCGGTAGTGTGTGGCAGATTCGTAACGTCACACCGTATCTTCCGTCCTGAACAATAAAAAATCAGCTCATCAAGCTACATCTAGGACTTATGGTTTACTGTGTGTGTAGTATATTAGGCAATTTTTACTAGTTGCAATAGGTTTAGTGTAGTTTTAATAGGCTTAAAGTAATTGTAATAAATTCAGCGACTGAGTGGAGTGAAGAATATCGAAGGTTACAAAAGCCACTCTCTTGTGGGATTTAGATTTCTTTTGGTGACATGCGGGTAAAATGATTGTATATACCGCTTACATACTGTAACTTCACAGTCAGCGTCATACTGTACCACCATTTATTCTTTGCAGACATTTTTCTTGCCAACATCTCTCATTCCTTTCCTTTTCATAATGTTTGCTAAATGAAGATAAATGCATGCAGCCGTTACTAGTATCTGTGAACTAGCCATGTAGAAATTGTGAAACTGTAGACTCTATGCAAAATACAATACAACACAGCACTTGAAATTGAATTAAAGCACGTGCGTGATCTGTAGTCGATATACTTAACCGGAGTTGTGGTTCGGCCAAAATGTTACGAGGTGATGCTCGGTTCACCGCTCGGCTCGGGGTGATAAAGTTGTGACAAAATTGCCCCATAGCTCCGAACAGAGCAGATACTTGGTTCGGTGCTCGACTCGGTAGTGTGTGGTGTCTGTTGCGGTCTTAAGGAAGTTACCTCAGTTCCTTTTTCTAAGGTTCTGAGACGTGCCTTACAATTTGAGTTTATTATCGAGTCAGTCAGTAACTAAATATTTCTAATTGCATAACAACACTTTAATTGCAGTTACGTGTAGTTTTTTGGTTAGCTAAACCAGTAAATATATCCTTATTGTATGTCACAGAATCCAAAATGGGACTAAATAATAAAATCGTTAATTACAGTCTCGTCGTTAAAGAAGCAGTAAATTCTAAGCTCAGGTTTTAATTAGAACTCCGACCAGAATAGCATCTTACCTAAATGATATTCTTCAGACATTCAAATAGTCAGAGCAATACTAATTCAATCAGCTTTATTAGATTGAATTCCAAAATAAAATCGTCCATAGATTAAACTTATGTTAAACAGGTTAACTAATAATAAAAATATTCTGTAGACAGCTTTAGTTACTTGTGAATGTTAGATTAAATGAAATAAAATTTTACGTTGTCAATGTCAACATAAATCTCAAAATCTTAATATTATATCACGTAGTGTCAAAATGTTATATTCGTATCACTGTTATTGATTTAGTCTGTATATTTTATATGATATAACTTTTGGATTGATATAAATCTCGTACATCTAATTTAATGGAGAATTAAAATACTATTAATAATCACTATAATTAGGCTGGAGAGTAAGCGACCTGTAGCCAGCCACTTTAATATTAAGAGAACCGAGTATAGAACATATCGCCTACAATATCCTCAACACTATGTCCTAAGTAAGCATTTAAAAGAGTTAGCTCATAACATACTCACAAGTATTTTATAATGTGTCGGTGAATTTCCCTCACATGGATGCTACACATATTTATGGAGCTTCATTACTAATCTCTGGTGTATTATAAATTAAACTGTGAGTCCTAAGATGAATCTCCAATGATCTATGATGGATCATAGTACAGCTGAGTATGGAAGAGTCCAGATTGAACAGTGAAGATGAGAATCAATGATGCGAAGTCAATACTTGGAGGTGAAGAATGAGGGTGGAAGAATCCCAGTTTGAACAGTGAAGATGTGAGTCAATAAAGCGATATATTGTCTTGGAGATGAAGGCTCAGTGAGGAAGAGTCCCAGTTTGAACAGTGAAGATGTAAGTCAATGAAGCGATTTATACCTGGAGGTGAAGGGTGAGTGTGGAAGGGTCCTAGCTTGAACAATAGAGATGTGTGAGTCGATGATGCGATTTCAATGCCTGGAGGTAAAGGTTGAGTGTGGAAGGGTCCTAGATTGAACAGTAGAGATGTGTGAGTCAATGATACTTGAAGGTTAAGGTTCAATACTTGAAGGTTAAGGCTGAGTGTGGAAGAGTCCCAGTTTGAACAGTGAAGATGTGAATCAATGATGAGATGTCAATACCTGGAGATAAATGCTGAGCGTGGAAGGGTCCCAGATTTAACAGTGGAGATGTGTGTCAATGAAGCGATGTCAATACTTGGAGATAAAGGCTGAGCGTGGAAGAGTCCCAGTTTGAACAGTGGAGATATGAGTCGATAATGAGTCAATACCTGGAGGTTAAAAGTTGAGTGTGGAAGGGTCCTAGACTGAGTGTGGAAGGGTTTCCAGTTGGAACAGTGAATATGTGTGTCAATACTTGGAGGTGAAGGCTGAGTGTGGAATGCCGTGTTTTGGGATAGTTGGAACCAAATTGAAAGTAATGGGCAGTGCAACAGTCACGCCATCATTTCACCAAATGAACATTTTGACTTACCTACATAGTATAAGGTATGAATAGCATTGCAAGTCTTATTTATAACAAATTGTACATAAAATAAAATTTGGAATAATGTAAAATAAAGAATTTTATAATACTGTTGTAATAAGTTAATTATATACGTTCTAGGGAATGTATGTACATATATAAACGTACGTATAATATAGGTTGTAAATAAATATTAAGTTTAATAACAGGTTTTTTTCACTGTGCTTTCCAATTTTACCGACGGGTTGTCTCATCGAATGAGATCTGGATGAATAACTAGCAACGTTGACTGACTTTATTGGGAAGTGTGACCTTATTCAGTTTGTTTAACAATTTATGATTTATTTGAGTTACTTACGAAAATCACACATTAAACGGTTGAATTGTGTTTAGCTTATATACTCATAGTAAGAAATAATGTGTTAAAACATTTTAAACTCTAAGCACAGTTTGGCCTCAATCTTCCAGAGATGCCGAGGACTACTCCTGAAAGTGCAAATATAACTTCCATCCATTATTGCTGGCAGGTTGGTTCAATGTTGGTTACTGTTTTTCAGCAATATTGCAGAAATGCCGTGTGTTCCACTCCTAAAAGTTCAAATACAACTTCCATCATTATTGCTGGCATGTTTTGTTAAATTTTGGTTAACGTTTGGCAGCAATCTTGCAGAGTTTCCGAGTGGTTGATTCTTCAAAGTTCATCTACAACTTCCATCGTTATTGGGGGCAGGTTTGTTCAATGTTGGTTACCATGTGGCAGCAATCTTGCAGAGTTGCCGAGTGTTCCAATCTTCAAAGTTCATCTACAACTTCCACCGTTATTGGGGGCAGGTTTGTTCAATGTTGGTTACCATGTGGCAGCAATCTTGCAGAGTTGCCGAGTGTTCCAATCTTCAAAGTTCATCTACACTTCCACCGTTATTGGGGGCAGGTTTGTTCAACGTTGGTTACCATGTGGCAGCAATCTTGCAGAGTTGCCGAGTGTTCCAATCTTGAAAGTTCATCTACAATTTCAACCTTTATTACAAGCTGGTTTGTTATTTAATAAATCATGACTTTCTTGATCAAGTGATTCCTATTAACATTTTTATCCCCAATATGTCAATAGGAATCACGTCTCCAATATGTCAATATGTTAAATTTTCTTGTTTCACGTAAGTGACCTCTAATTATTTTACTCTTCTCAAAATATGTTAACCCAGAAAGTGTAAACGAAATTCTTTCTTTCTTCAAATAGTATTTTATACCACTTCCCGAAAGTGCAACAAGTAAAGGTATATAAATATCATTTTCCAGTACAATATTGAGAAGGATCGAGAACGATATAAAATATTGATGTCAACGTAATCAAGCAGAGTACTACCCGACAAACCGTTTCCCATCCAGTTTATGACTTCTTTTATTTGGTATCGGATATCCTTGTCCTTCCTTGTTCTATCGATAACTTAAGCTGTCTTGTTTCTCTGCCTCTTCATAACATAATTTTGATCCGTAAATTGACACAAACTTCTCTCTGTAATAGACGTGTAAGGATATTTTAAATACGTGATTATATATTTTATTCTCAACACAAAGAGTTGATGATTTGTATTTTTTTAAAGGGTTACAGAGTTTCGAGTATTAAATGAAGCCAAGTCTCAACAAGTACAAGTACTCCGTTCATCCTCAAGGGTTACTCCTCTTAGAAAACCTAAATATCGAAGAACACGTCATTTCATAACATTATTAAGAAGAAGCTTAAAAACTCCACACTTGTAAAATAAGATTTATCCTGTCTGAAAGTTGTGTTTTCTTATAAAAAATTACAATATTTAAAAAAATCATGAATAATCCAACGCCAATAAGTAACTTTAAAACAATTTGTCCGGACCGAGGTGTCCATCCAATAATAAACGAGTATTTACGAACGAGGTGTGGAACTATCGATTTCTCAAACCGACCACTGAAACCCTCTCTTCTACTAAAATAAATCACTTAAAATCCTACAACATTATTTACGAACGAGGTGTGGAACTATCGATTTCTCAAACCGACCACTGAAACCCTCTCTTCTACTAAAATGGATCACTTAAAATCCTACAACATTATTTACAGTTACTATGAGTTTTAAAAGCAGGCTTTGTTGTTTTTTGTCAATTGCATATTTGGAAAACATTTATTTTTGTTTAGTACTAAACTATAACACCTCCTTAGTTTGATTTGATGATTTGTAATGACAAAAACATTAACTTTGTAATAATAAGTAAATTAACCAATAAGAATATTCATTACCAAATGACAAGTGTTTGTAACATACTACAATGTAAACTGAAACCGAAAATTAAAACAACAATATATTCAGCAGTAAAACTACTACAGTGATTTTACTATTTTTGTTGTTACAATTTTGAGGTCTGTGAAAATATAGGGTGTTTCCAGAACAGTTAGTTCGGTGGTCTTTGTTCTCCGAGGCAGTAAACTAAACTCGTCTCTCGTACTCGCCGACTAATGGAAAACGCCGAAGGCTCTAGAACGTTGGAATTGAAGGTAACTCCTTTATCACAATAAACAAGTTTTATAATTTCTCTCTATTTACAAAAAAATCGTTTAAATTGTTGCAGGAAATCCTCTTTAAGCAAACAGCTGCTAATTGTCAATAACTTTAATTAGAGTGTGATTGATTATGGGCAGTTGCTCTTAAAAGTTGGGTTTTCTGACCAGTAAACAACTTTATAGGCTCTAAAACCTCTTATATTCGATTTATATGTAGACGTAATTTAAGAATTGTGGGAGCAGCCGACGTAATAAAAATAAGAAACAGATCTAATTTAACGTGTTAAATGTTTCTTATTTATTTTAATATTTTAACTTAGTTTGATAATCTATCATGTTGATATAAGTTGTAAACTTACAATTTTATATCATAACAAACTGGCATTATTCTTCTATTTTATTACTGAAAATGTCAACCTTTATTTAAAGACAACATTTAATTTCAAAATTGAAATAAATGAAAATATATTATAGTGTAAAATGTCCCCTTTATGGATATGTATCACATGCCTTTCAAAGCCAGATACTAGGAATGAAACAATTAAAATAACCTTCACTAAAATAACCTAAAATACAAAGTATTTAAAAAGCTTCATTAAAATAACCTAAAATACAAAGTACTTGTGTCTTAGTGTTTAAATAATCATCTTCTGTTAACCTAACCTAACCTAACCTAACTATTTAACACCTGCTTCTCCGATTTTAAGCTAATCTCCCTGAAAATAATGTAATGGGAAATCATTAACTATGTGATTCGTAGTTTGAATTTCTGATTTCACAATCACATGACTTCTCAATTTCCATCCCCCATTTATATTTTCCAGTAGATGCATCTTCCAACTTCTCAACATAGTCCATTCCTCACGAGAAAGGTTCATTCCAACGATGACGGTCATAGGGTCTGATACCAGAAACTTGTTCCGACCGTCACACAATGTTAGGGGGGCATTTCGTTTTCTTTTTCGAAAATTGTTTGAGATATAAACTGGGCAGCTAATTAAAAAGGCGGTTTCCTATGTTCGCCCTGCACGTTGTAGGACATGTTGGACAATGGGGAGATTCGGAGAGGATAGGACCTTTTTGAACACACCGAGCTGTGCCACTAAGCGTCTTGTTATATCCGGAAGAGCCATGTTCCACAGCACTGGAAGCCGTGGTAGAGGGGTCGCAATGAGGGAGCCGCTGATAGCCGCTGATAGGGTGTTTAGTTGAACACCCAACTCTCGTAAATGCGTACTTTATATGTACAAAATTTTCATTTAAGGCCTCTAAAAAATTATAAATTAAGTTACACAAGTATTAAAAAAATAAAATGTTGATTAAATGATCTTTTATGGGCTTAATTCGGCAGTAAATATTTTGGGCAATTTGAAGGGGTAATTGGAATATATATATATTTCTTTCTTTTTCTTAACGTACATTATTTGAAAGGCATCTCCTCGTCTCCAGATATGGAAAGTTCGAAATGAAGATTGCTCAACTAAATTAACTCATCCAAAATCAATGTTATCCATTAGTAAATATCCTCTGTATGGATTGTGTCTTTTTTAAGTTAAACGTATAAACAAATTATTGTTCCTAACTTATTGGAAGAATTTTTACTTATTAAAATAATTATAATGAAATATTTACAACTATAGGGCTGCTTGTTGAACTTTTCTTTTACGACTCATAATCAGTTTTTTTTTTTTTTTTTTAATTGATGACATTAATTATTTTATATTCACATTTTTCAATTTGGTTATAATTTCATAATTACTATTACATAAGTATACATAAGTTAGGCTGCACACGGTTATGTTCAACTAGTTTTAAAAAACTGTTGTTCTATTCTAATTTAGTAATATTTTTTAAATCCCAAACATGTTTCCGAAATAGCAGCTTAACACTGATTAATAATCGAAACGTAAAATAATGGAGACTAACAAATAAACCATTACACTGTACTGTATGAAAATAATTTTCGGTTTAATAAAAGGAGGACATGGAAAATGACGTATGACTGTAAGGATTAAACGTTGAAAGCACTTCTGGTACTGTAAAGAGTGAAATAAAATAAATGTTATTTTTTTATTGTTTGGTTTCCTAATGATTCAATCACACATAAAAAATATCATATTTAATACATTTTCATTATATTTATGTTGTTTTATAGTGTATTAACAATATTTATTAGCGAAACGAAATTTCTGAGATTAGAATTGAACTCCAGTTTTGTAACTTGTAAATAAAAATGTACAGAACTGACAAAAAGATATATACTACTTGATTAACTCCAATAAATATTTATATAGACACTAAATATACAAATATATATATTCAATACGTAGTGAAACTAAAATTGTAAAACAAGTATATTCAATAATAACACAGCTCTAAAGTAGTTTTCTCTTAAACTCAGTTTACAAACGGCCATGGCCGCTTAACTTCTGAAGTTCATTTATTATTAACAACCTTTGTTCAGTTTCAAAGCATAAAAAGCTTTACACAATACATAAAGCTTTTTGTACACTTCCATTCATCCTGGATCCATCAATAACAAGATGGAAACCTGACCTTAGTTAGCTTCTGTACTGAGTTATGGTTAACTATTTATTACTTCTTTATTTTAGATTAATTTTTTAAATGACAAAAGTAGTAGGGAAACGCCGATTTACCAACATCCCATGAGGAGTTTTCGTCATGTGAGCAGGTCAAAGGTCAAAGGTCAAGGTCAAAGGTCAAGGTCAAAGGTCAGGGGTCAGGGGTCAAAGGTCAGGGGTCAAATGTCAAGGTCAAAGGTCAAAGGGGTCAAAGGTGAGTTTTCGTCAAACGGTGAGTTGGTGGTGGGGGAAGTCACGTGACCGGATCCAAGATGGCGGCCCCCAGTCCTGCCAACCCGTTGGGAATTTTCCCTCCCAAAATTTCCCTCAAATTCTCTTTTTGTACTATATAAAATACACAATTAGCCTTGTTATACTATATAAAATGCATTATTTTCTCTTATACTCTATAGTAAATCTATACTCTGATTGGTACATTTTTTGTGACGTCATCCAAGATGGCAGCGCCCATGTTACCCGCCAAATTTCCTAATCTCACTTTTCCTAACCTCACATTTCCCTCCAAATTCCCTCGTTATACTATATAAAATACACTCTTAAACTAACTTTTACCATGTTATACTATATAAAATACACTCTTAGCTTAGCTATACTATATAAAATGATTTTTTGTCCAAGACGGCGGCCCCGGACCCCCCAAGACGGCGGCGGCCACTGCCGGATCCAAGCGTTATTGATTGTTTCGGAGAGTGGGGAAGCCACCTGCTGGATCAAGCGTTTATTGATTGTTTCGGAGATACCTTCGGGTACTTCCGGTGACTGTCGGCTACATTCGTAAGCTCTTCACCTGTCGGCTACTGGTCTGGCGGCGCACCCAAATGCTACGCTCTGATTGGTTGCCTCCCTCACACGTAATCTTTCTCACTTCTGCTCTTGCGCTCGCACTGATCAGACGTACCTTCACTTTGCTCCCACTTGATATCAGTAATACTTTAACTCATTATTGGACACCGTTCTCTGTACGGTATTTCGAAAGTGATATACCAATCGCTATCCAATCGATATCCAATCGATATCCAATCACTACGTCCCGATTGGCTACCACCCCTATTTAACCGACCAACACAATAAATATTTCTCACTTCTGCTCTTGCGCTCACGCCGATCAGACGTACCTTCACTTTGCTCCCACTCGATATCAGTAATACTTTAACTCTTTATTATATTTTGGACACCGTTCTCTGTACGGTATTTCGAAAGTGATATACCAAGAGTAAGTCCCGTATACAGTATAATTAGTCCTTACGTTTTGATTGACTAAAGTTTGAATACCCTTGCTTTTGAGCTTTTTAATTCGATTTGAATTACTATTAATATCATTTAATTTTGTTTCAATATTATCAAAGATGGAATCCTACGCCATAAACCGCAACCTTGTAACCATTTCCCGTCGGTTTAGTACTTACGGTTCCGACCTTCTTACCGTTCTGACGGAACATAAAAATAAAATTTTTTCCCAAAATTTAAATAACCACCTAAACTGCTGGGGGGATTTAAAAATGGTCCCCAATTGCGGTAAAAAATTTAAAATTTTTCCAAAATTTTTAACAACGAAAAAATCACAACAACCCCAATTTTTTTCACGGTAAAACCCGTCCTTTCCCTACCTTCCGATTCTCTAGATTTACAATACTCTGAAGCTAAAACCCAAAATTTTAGAAACGGGGCTAAGTGGGTATGCCCAAAAGGATAGTGGGGGGGTAATAGAAAAGTTTTACGACTCGTTTTGTTTTTTGAAATTTTTTTAAACCCTCTCTACCCCCTTTTTCTTTCATACCCACCCCAAAAAACATTTCTCCCCTACAAAGGGGGAAATTTTGTAAATATTAAGAACGACGATAAAAAATTTTTTTCCCCAAAAATCTGTACTTTTTCCAAATTTTGTACCCTAAACCGAAATAGCCCGAGAAAGTTATTATAAACCCTTGGGAACAAATTAAAACATGCCCTGGGTTTAAAGCTATCCTGTCAAAATTACCGATTTAGATTTTTTTTGAAAAATTAAAACCCTGTTTTAAATCTGTAAATGTTTTTGGATTCAAAAAAGGGACAAATTTTTATCCCTTTTAGGGATAACAAAAAAAAAAAATTCAACTCACCTTTAAAACCTTTTTTTACTTTTGACTACTGAAAAACCACCCCCAACTACTGGTCCTGATCACTAATTTTGTCCCGATTTTAAACCCCCACTTGACTAAAAAAAACCCGGTGTTGGGTTCTATAAACTATTTCCTACACAGATTTTCTAGCCAATTTTTATTTTACAAAACCACTTACCTTTGTTTTTCACCCACGGAACAAAAGACCGGGCTTCCTACGTTTGGAAAAAAAATACAATGACCTTTAAAAACTTTACTTTTACTCATAAAGCCCCCTTTTACCATCTTTTGGGAAATTTTTGAAAGTTTTTTGGTACCTACCCAATTTAAATTTTAATAAACCCATCTACTTCACAAAAAAAAGCCCGCCCAAACACTGCCCATCAGGGCCCCCCGGGTTTTTGCTAGGTAATCTTTGACAGTAATGGAAAACCAGAAAAAACAACCTAAAGTCTATAGGGGGCCCCCGATTTTGGGTAGTTTCTTTTCTAAATTCTTTGTTTAAGAGTCTAAAGACCTTCCCAATTTTTCCCATAAAAACATTCCTATAAATTTGCTCCGCAAGACAAAATTATTTTCCAAAAAGCCCCCACCTGCCCCTTTTTGTAAAAAACCTTTAACGGGAAAAAGTGGCCAACCTTTAATCACCAAAACGGACAGTTCTTGGGACCCCCCCACAATTCTTTCCAATCAAAAACATACATTTCCCATCATATTCCCCAGTCTTTTTCCATAACCCAGAGGTTAGGGAACTCCATCATTTGGGGTAAAGGGTTTTTAAAGGAAAAACCCAAAAAAGAAAAACGTCATGTATCGCCCCAACCATTGAGCGGTAAAATTTTTCATTCCCCCCTTAAAATTTTTTACGTTTTTTGGAAACTCACTACAATTCCTTAACGCTTTTTTGGACACACCCCGGTCCAACTTAGTTTCTGAGGGGGACATCAAAATTAAAAAATTTTAGGACAGTGAAATGCCAACACAGACTTACTACTACCCAAAGGCGTTTTTCCCCTAACTTACATGCAGACGAATCAAAATTTAACGATACGGGAATTTTCCTCCCAAGGGGGCGTTTTCTTAAAATGCCCCTGACACAAACCCCTATTTCAGATGACGACATACCCATGCACAAACTGTGGGGGACACCCTTTTTAATAGGGAACCCCCCTATGAAAAAAAAATTTTATCACGACTTGTACTTACCACAAAAACGTACATTACTTGCCAAAACGTGTTTAAAAAATTTTAGGACGACCAGAAAAGGATTTTACTAGGGGTTTGACCCTTGTAAAGTCTACTCTGCCCCCCATTTGGCAGGGAAATTTTCCATGTTAAAAAGGACAGCCCAACGTCTTAACTCTCACGGACATAGAGCAACACCTTTTTTGTCGAGCCCTGGATCGGGGCGGTGTCTCCATGATACCCAACCGGAAACCCCCCAACCAACAAACCCCTTTCTTACCACAAATTTGAACCCCAAAAACAAAACCAAACCCAAATATTTTCCTTTATCTTTACTGTAACAATTTGTACGGAACCGTATGTCGATAGACTCCCAAGTCCCCAAATTTTAAATGGAAAAGACCCCCGAAACCCTTTACATTACAGACGTACCCGGGCGACCTGACACAGGTTTTTTTTTTAGAGGTTGACTTACACTACCCCGACCATTTACCAAAACTTACCTCCGACTTCCCCACTAGCCCCCAAAGAAACAGGTGACATAAAGACATCTTTTTTCCCCCCACTGTAAAGGCCCCACTTCATTTAAACCTTTACTACAAACCGCCCCAAAACTGAAAAACTACTAACCCCCCAACTTGTGACCAAAAAACCCAAATAACGTTGTACCCCTACAAGACTCTAAAAAATTTACTTAAAAACGGAACCCTTTACAACCAAAATTCACAAAAAGCCTAAGTTTTTAAAAAGTCCCCCCCCGGGTTTCCCCATTTATCAAATTTTAATTAAAAGAGAAAAAAAAAAATGCGCCAAAAATAACTTTGAAAAAATTTTTTAAATTAATGAATAAAGGGAACATATGGAAAGAAATTTTTGGGAAAAAGTAAGATCTAGGATAGACTTTTTAAAATTGTAAAAAACGAAAAAACAATTTCAAATGGACCAGCTAGTCCCGACTTAAAACATTTTTTGCATACAATAAAGATATCGCCGGGGTTTCTGGCTTTTAAAAAACAAAAAGATTTTTTTTAAAAGACCCCTTTAATTTGGATTTCATATTGGGGAAAAATTTAAAATTTTAAAAATGTACAACTTTTTACTACAACTGGCCCAATTTCAAATATGGGAAAAACATAAAAATTTTTAGGACGAACAAGGGTTTACTATTCTACAACATTTATACCCCCCGCGTTTTCGCAGATAAAGAAAAAAAGAATTTTACCTTTTTTTACACGTCCGACTATCCACCCTACCACCAAAGTTTTAGTGGGGGAGAAAACAAAAAAATGTTTTGGAAAATTTAAAGACGAACTAAAATTCAAAACCTGCTAAAGAAATAATTTCTTGAGACGAAAAGCTACTCCGTTTTTTAAAATTTTGATCTAAGGAAAAGAAGGTAGCCAAAGGGTCCCCCGATCCCCCAAAAAAAAAAAAATTTAAAAAATGAAAGGACAAAGATTTTCTTTTTTAAAACATTCGTTAAAAACTAACACCGCTTTAAACACCGCATAAAAACATAAAATTTACCACAAAATATTTCAAAAATTTTCACTTTCCCCCTTTTACGATAAAAATACAAATTTTTGGAAAAAAGGCCCTTTGATTTCACTACATAAAGGTCCCATTTTAATTTTTAAAAAAAAGACCTTTAAAACCACGATCATGATTTTATTAAAAAAAAACTAAAAATCACCCATAACTCAAACTAAACTTTGAAACAGAAAAACAATAATCATACACTTTCAAACATAAAAATTAATAAAATAACAACTAAAATTGCAAAACTCCCGAACGTCTTTCCAGAACCGGTTAACCTCTGACTGCCACCAAATCCCCCCCCCCACCACATCCTTCCTTTTTCGCACAATTTACGCGATCCCACTACATCAAACTTTGTTAAAAACCCTTTTTAAAATTTTACCACCGTATCCAAAATTGAAATGTAATATTTGGGCCCGTTTTTTTTGTATAATAAGAAATTTTTACATAACTTATCCGTTTGGGGTTTGATTTTACTTTGAAAAAAACCCCATTTCCCTTTTGAGTTTTAATGTACATGCAAATCCTACGAAATAATACTTTGAAACAGTACCACACTGGGACAGGGACTAACATTCCGAAAACCCAATTTACAACATTTGAAAGGGCTCAAAAACGAAACCCTAGTGCAAAAGAAAAACCTCGTACTGGACAACCTTTTTCTTAAACGGTAAATTTCCCACGCCAGGGAAGTAATGTTAAGTTATTTAAAAAAAACTCTTTTTTCCGTCCCAAACCCTTTAAAAAAAAAAAATCTGTAAAATAAATTTTGTTATAATTAAAGGACACTTTTGTGAGTTTACAAAAACTACAATTTATTAACGGATATCTCCAGCCCCTGTTTGAATTTTTATAGAATCCCTACCATCGGGGGTGAGGGGGGCCCAAAATTTAATAAAAAAACCCGACGTTTTCTAAGGCAGCCGTAAAAAGCAAAAAAGTTCCCCCGGCGGTCCTGCAGCTTGGGGCGGGGTAAATCCCCCTAAAACCCCTTTAGTCGCAGATGCATCTAGTAGCAATGGGCCCTCGACAGTTTGGATGTTGTAACACCTATGGCTGGCTTAAAATCTTAAGTCCAGGGGGTGAGTAAGGGGTATTTTTAAAATAACAAGAAAAAAAAAAAAATAAAAAAAGCCCTTTTTAAGTTTGTGCGTCACATTGAAAAGGGTTATCCAAAAAAAAGGTGGCGGCAGACTTATAGGGGGTCCCCAAAAAAATAAAAAAAAAAAAAACACAAAAAATAATAAATTTGGGGGGTAGAAATTTTTTTTATTGGGGTGGCTATCACCGTAGCTTGCAGGGGTTGGGGGAAATTAATTAAAGTAAGTGGGATTTTGCCCCACTGGGGGACACCCACTATAGTAAAAAAACGCGCCCCAAACCAAAGTGCAATGACCCAACCCCCTTGGGGGGTGTGGGGAAAATTGGGGCAAGACGGTAAAGCACAAGTGCAATTCAGGGTTTTACTTTATAGTCTTTGGGCTTGTCGGGAATGCAAGGGCAAATTTTTTACGATTCGTGCATAGACCTTTGGGGAAGGGGCACAATACTCCTAACAAGCCGGGGACTCTCAAAGGGCCAAAATGGGGAGTATAAAAGGGCTCCCTATTTTCACTTTTCTTAACAGTCTACTTTGGGGTTTGGGGGGGAAAACCGGGGTTTTAAAAAAACGTGGGGTTTAAAAAAAAACCCCCTTAACCCCAACGGGGGTTTTTAAAGCCCCCCGGGTTTTATTAACCCACGTTGAAATTTTAAACCCCAATTTCCCAAACCCAGGGTAAAAAAATGAGTTTTTTCTAAAATTTTTTTTTATTAAACAAGAATTTGAATGAACAAGATTTTTGTATCAGCTTTGGGTTTGCCCGGCCCCCCGGGGCCAGCCCCGAAAAACATTTCCCACCAACCGTGGGCTTCTTTTTTGCATATTTTCATGCAAAAAAGACTTGAAAACCCGAAAAACAGGGAAAACCCGGAAAAAAAAAAACAGAAAAACAAAAAACAAAAAAAAGGAAAAAAAGGGAAAAAAGAAAAACAAAAAAACAGGAAAAAAGGAAAACAAAAAAAAAACAGAAAACAGAAAAACAAAAAACAAAAAAAAAAAAAAAAAAAAAACAGAAAAAAAGGGAAAAAAGAAAAACAAAAAACAGGAAAAACAGGGAAAAAAAAAAAAACAGGGAAAAAAGAAAAACAGAAAAACAGAAAAACGGAAAAAAAAACCGTTTTCCGTTTTCCCTTTTTTTTGTTTTTTTGTTTTTTGTTTTTTTTGTTTTCCCCCTTTTTTTTTTGTTTTCCTGGTTTTTTTTTGTTTTTTTTGTTTTTCCCCGTTTTTTTTGTTTTTTCCCGTTTTTTTGTTTTTCTGTTTTTCCCTTTTTTTTGTTTTTCTGTTTTTTTTTTTTTCCCCGTTTTCCTGTTTTCCCGTTTTCCGTTTTTCTGTTTTTTCTGTTTTTTTGTTTTCCTTTTTTTTTCCCGTTTTTTTTTTTTCTGTTTTTTTTGTTTTTTTGTTTTCCTGTTTTTCTGTTTTCCAAGTCTTTTTTGCTCGCAAAATGCAACAAAAGGGAAATCCACAGGGAATTTGGGTTGGGAAAAGTTTTTCTGGCTGGGAAAGCGTGGCGAAGCCCAAAACTTTATACAAAAATCTTTTTCATTCGAATTCTTGGTTTTTTAATAAAAAATTTTGAAAACAACCCCTATTTTTAAAAACCTGGGTGGGCTAACTCGGGTTTTAAAACAACGGGGGTTTTAAAAAAACCCGGGGGGTTTTAAAAACCCAAAGTTGTTTAAACCCCGGGGTTTTTTTAACCCCCGTTATTTAAAACCCGGTTTAGCCCAAAAACCCCAGGGGAAAACGGGGAAAAAAAAGTGAAAATACGAGTCCTTTTTACTCTTTAGTTTACCTTGAGAGGCACGGCTTTTTTTGGAAATATTTTGCCTCCTTCCCCGAAGGTCTATGCACGAATCGTAACACTTTTCCGTTTTTTCCCCCAAAAAACCTTGACTACAAGTCAATTTCCTTTTCATTTCACTCGGGGCATTGACAAAATCTTGGAAACCCCAAATTTTCCCCACCACCCAAGGGTATAGGGTTTAATTTTCACTTTGTGCATTGGCGCGTTTTTTATATAGTGGGTGTCCCCAGTAGGAAAAATCCCAAATTTTCTTTAATGTTTAAATTTTCCCCAAACCACGCAAACACGGAAAACCACTCCATAACAAAATTTCTACCTCCCAGTATTATTTTTTTTAGTTTCTTTTTTTAAAACTTTTTGGGTCCCCCCATAAGTTCCCAGCCGCCACTTTACTTTATAAGCCTTTTAATGTACGCACAAAATTTCAAAGGGGGTTTTTTTTATTTTTTTTTCTTGTTACTAAAAATATCCCTTTCTTTCACCCTGGACTTACAGAGTTTAAGCCAGCCAGAGTGTTACACACACCAAACTGTAACGAGGGCCCATTCAACTAATCCTGCGACCAAGGCTTACGGGGATTAGCCCAGCCCCAAGCTGCAGGACCCCCTAAAGGGCTTTTTTGCGTTTTTACGGCTGCCTTAGAGAACCCTCGGGCCCTTTTTTTTTGAATTTGGGGGCCCCCCTCACCTCGAAGGACGGTATTCTATAAAATTCACACAGAGCTGGAGAATTTTCCGTTAATAAAATTTTAGGTTTTGTAAACCACAAAAGTGTCCATATTATAACGAATTTATTTTACAGATTGTTTTTTAAAGGGTTACGTAAAAAAAGTTTTTTCTTAAAACAAAATTAACATTTTCTTACCTGGGGTAGGAGTTACCGTAATTTAAAAAGAAGGGTTTGCCCATACGAGGTTTTTACATTGCCCCTACGGGCGTGTTGAGCCCATCAAATGTTTAAATTGGGGGAAACTACGGACATGTTAGTAACCCCGGGAACATGGGTACTGCTCAAAGTATTACTCGTAGACTTGCTGTACATTGAAACTGCTAAAGGACTCGGGTTTTTTACAAAAATAAAATCTAACCAAAAGGATAAGTTATGTACAAACTTCAAAATACAAAGAAACCCCGTCCAATATTACATTTTCAAAATGAGACTGTGGTAAATATTTTTAAAAAAGGTTTAACAAAAATTCTGATTATGGGATCGACGTCATTAAACGATAAGGATGGGGTGTGGTTTGGGGGGGGGAGGTGGTCCCGTCAGAGTTTTAAAGTTGGGAAAAACGTTTTTGACAGAAGCAATTTAGTTGGGGGTTTTATTAATTTTTTTGTTTGAAGTGTAAAAATTTTTGTTTTTTTTTTTTCAAAATTTTTCCCTTTGAGTTTTGGGTGAGGTTTTTTTTTTATTAAAGAAATCAGATCGGTTCTTAAAAGGGCGTTTTTTTCTAAAAAATGGGGGACCGTATGCTAGGTAACAATGCCCTTTTTTCCCAAAAAGTATCTTTTTCGTCAAAGGGGAAAGGGAAATTTTGAAATATTTTGTGTGTAAATTTTTTTTTTTTCACTAACGGAAAGTTTAAAGCGGATGTATTTTTTTTAAAGAATGATTTAAAAAAACAATCTTGTACATTTTTATTTTTTAAATGTTTTTTTTATTGCGACTTTGGGGGAAAGCCTTTTGGGTACCTTTTTTTCCTCTAATTCCCAAATTTTAAAAAGGGAGCCCTTTTGCCTCAAACCAATTATTTCTTTAGCAGGTTTTGAATTTAGTTCGTCCCTTTTAAATTTTTCCCAAAAACTTTTTTTTTTTCTACACTATAACATTGGGGGCTAGGTGGGTAGTCCCGGGCGTGTCAAAAAAGGATAATTCGTTTTTCATATCTGCGTAAACGTCGGGAGTATAAAATTTGTAGAATAGTAGTCTGTGTCAGCATACAAAGTTTTAGTTTTTCCCCTACTTTGCAATTGGCCCCTTGTAGGAAAGTTGGGAAAATTATTAATTTTGAAATTTTTTCCAAAACTGTAAATCCCAAAATTTAAAAGGTCGTTTAAAAAGGAAACGTTTGTTTTTTCAAAGCCAAACCCCCGATATCTTTATTTTTATCGAAAAAAGTTTTAAGTCTGGGAAATACTTTTCCATTTGACCAATTGTTTTTTTTCCCTTATTTACAAGTTTTAAAATCTATCCTAGATCTTACATTTTCCAAAAACCTTTTTCCAATTGGTTTTCCCTTTTTCATTAATTTAAAAAAACTTTTTCAAAGTTATTTTTTGGGGCATTTTCTTTTTTTCTGTATTTAAAATTGATAAAAAGGGGGGGTAACCAGGCAACTGTTTTTAAAACTTAGAGCTCTGTGAATTTTGGGGTTTGTAAAAAGTCCAAGTTGTAAGAAAGGTTTTTGAGTCCCTTTTATTGTACAACGTACTTGGTTTTGGGCACACAGTGTGGTTAGTAGTTTTTTTTATCTTGGGGGGTTTGTTAAATCAAATTCATGAAATAGGTCCTTTCAGTAGGGGGAAAGCATGTCAATTTCACCAGGTTTTTGTTTGGGGACTATGGGGAATTTGGGGGTGTAAGCGTGTTTAAAAGGGGCAGGGGAGTGTAAGTCAAACCCCAAAAAAGAACCTGTGTCAGAGTCCCTCGGGTACGTCTGTTTAAAGTTTAATGTTTTTGGGGTCCCACCATTTTTAAATCAGACTCTGGGGGGCCAAACCCCGGGCATACTGGTTTCCGGGACAAATTTTTTTACGGGCAAGATAAAGGGGATAGTTGGTTGGGTTTTGTGTTGTCCCAAAATGGGGGGGAAGTAAGGGGGTTTTTGGGTTTTGGGGGTAAAACCCGGGTTTGGGTTTTCATGGAGACCCGCCCCAGATCCCAACTCGACAAAGAGGTTTGCTCTATTCAGTGAGTTGTTTAAGACGTAAAGTCTGTCATTTTTTAAAATGGAAATTTCCCTGCCAGTCCCCCGGGGGGAGAGTAGACGTTTCAAGGGGCAATCCCCCCTAGTAAGTCATACTGGGGCGTCCTAAAATTTTTTAAAAACGTCGGCAAATAATGTAACGTCTGTGAGTAAGTACAATCCCTGATAATTTTCATATGGTCATATTAAAGGCTGTCCACAAGGTTTTTGCATGGGGATAGTCGTCATCTGAAATAGGGGTTTTTTGTCAGGGGGTTGAAGAAAGCCTCCTTGGGGGGAAGTTTGTTTTCGTTTAAAATTTTGGGTTCTTTTGTCCCTGTAATTAAGGGGAAAAACCCTTTGCGGGAGTATTTAAACTGTGTTTGGCAAAACACTGTCCTAAAATTTTGAATTTTGATGTCCCCCTCAGAAACTAATTGGGCACGATGTGTCCAAAGAAGCGTTAAGGAATTGTTTGTGGGGGTCCAAAAAACGTAAAAATTTAAGGGGACTGAAATGTACCGCTCACTGGTTGTAGCGATACATGACAGTTTTTTTTTTTTTGAATTTACCTAATCCCCTTTGGGTCAAGTGTTGGGAGTAAAAACCTCTGAGGGTTTTGGAAAAAGACTTTAATAAAGATCGGGAACGTAAAATTTTGAAATTTCATGAATTTGGGCGGGTCCCAAAACTGCCCGGGTTTTGGGGGGGATTATGGGTTTTTCCCTTTTTCCTCCGCAAAAGGGTTTTTACAAAGGGGCAGGGGGTAGCAAATTTTTTTAAAAAATTTTGGGGGTTTCGGGGACAATTTAAAGAATGTTTTTTTTGAATTTAAATTGGGAAGAGCTCTTTAGACTCCCAACAAAGAATTTTTAAAAAATATCTACCCAAAACCCGGGGGGCCCCTATAGACTTTAGGGTTTTTTTTACTGGGGTTTTCCATTACTGTCAATGATTACAAGCAAAAAAACCCAAAGGGGGCTGATGGGCAGGGGTTTGGGCGTGTGGGGAAGTAGATGGGTTTTTAATTTAAAATAGGGGTAGGTACAAAAAAACTTTTAAAGTCACAATAGATGGTAAAAGGGACTTTAATGATAAGAGTAAAGTTTTTAAAGGGCATGTATTTTTTTTTTCCCCTCAGTAGGAAGTCTGGGCTTTTTTGCACCGGTGGTGAACACAAAGGTAAAAAGGTTAGTAAGTAAGCTTGGGTAGAAAATCGTGTAGGGAGTATCCAAGTAGAAAACCCAACACCGCGTGTTTAGTCAAGTGGGGTTTTAAAAGGGCGGGACAAGTTTTGATCAACAGTAGTGGGGGGTGGGGTCCCGTAATTTAAAAGTAACAGTTTACATGGTAGCTCTGAATTTTTCTTTTTTTATACGTAAAGGATAAATTTCGTCTTTTTCGAATCCCCAAATACATTTTTCAGGGTAAAGCAGGGTTTAATTTTTCAAATTTACTAAATCGGTAATTTTTTAAGGGAACTAAAACCCCCCCATGTTTATATTATGTTTTCCCAAGGGTTTATAATAAATTACTCGTCTATTTTTTGGTCAGGGTACAATTGGACAAGTACAGAGTACAGGGAAAAATTTTTGATCGCGTTCTTAAATTTACAAATTCCCCTTTGTAGGGTGAGAAATGGGTTTTTTTCCGGGGGGGTATGAAAAAAAAGAGGCGGAAGAGGTTTAAATTTTTTCAATAAACAAATCGAGTCTAAAACATTTTTTTATTACCCACCCCCCTATCCTGACTTACCCACTTAGCCACGCTTTTTAAAATTTTTTCTGTAGCTTTAAGGATTGTACATCTAGAGAATCGGAAGGTAGCAAAAGGGCGGGGTTTTAACCCTTTAAAGAAAGGTGTTTGTTTTGGGGTTTTTTTCGTTTTTAACAATTTTGGAAAATTTTTAAATTTTTACCCCAAGGTACCATTTAAAATCCCCCAGCCTTTTAGGGGGTTATTTATTTTGGAAATAAATTTTATTTTTTTGGGTTTCCCTCAGAACGGAAAAAAAGGTCGGGAAACCCTAAATACAAAAACCCACGGGAAAGGTTCAAGGTTGCGGTTTATGGCGAGGATTCCATCTTTTATAATATTGAAAACCCAAAAATTTTTTTTGAATTTTAAAAGTAATTCAAAACGAATTAAAAAACTCAAAAACAAGGGAAATTTAAACTTTAGTCAATCAAACGTTTAAGGGTAAAATTTTTACTGTAAAACGGGACTTTCTCTGGTAAAAATCACTTTTGAAATACCGTACAGAGAACGGGGTCCCCAAAAAAAATAATAAAGAGTTAAAAATATTACTGAATCGAGTGGGGGGCAAAGTGAAGGTAAAAGTCGGGTCGGGGTGAGCGCAAGAGCAGAATGAAAATAAATTTTTGTGTTGGGCGGTTTTAAAAAGGGGGGGGGTACCAATCGGGGCGTAGTGATTTGGGTATCGATTTGGGTATCGATTGGGTAGCGAAAGGGATATCACTTTCGAAATACCGTACAGAGAACGGTGTCCAATAATGATTAAAGTATTTCTGAACAATGGGGGCAAAGTGAAGGGGACGTCTTAAGGCAGGGGCAAGGGGCAAAGTGAGAAAGATTAACGTGTGGGGAGGAAACCAATCGAGCTAGCATTTGGGGGGGCGCCCAGACCATACCGAAGGGGGAAGAGTTACGAAAGGGACCACAGTCACCGGAAGTACCCCAAGGGATTCTCCGAAACAATCAATAACCCCTTTGGAAAACCAGCAGGGGGCCTTTCCCCCCTCCGAAACAATCAATTTAAACCCGGGTCCGGCAGGTGGCCCCCGCCTCCCCCGGGGCCGGGGCCCGCCGCTTTGGCCAAAAAAACATTTTAAAATAGTAAAAAGCTAAGCTAAGAGTGTATTTTTAAAATAGTATAAAATGGTAAAAGTTAGTTTAAGAGTGTAAATTTAAAAAGTATAACGAGGGAATTTTTAGGGAAAAAATGAGGGTTTGGAAAAATGAGATTTTGAAAATTTGGCGGGTAAAATGGGCGCTGCCATCTTTGGGTGACGTCCAAAAAAGTACCAATCAAAAAAATATAGAATTTCTATAGAGTATAAGAGAAAATAATGCCCTTTTATATTTGTAAAAACAAGGGTAATTGTGTATTTTAAAATAGTACAAAAAGGGGAAATTTTAGGGGAAAAATTTGGGGGGGAAAATTCCCAACGGGTTGGCAGGACTGGGGGGGCCCCTCTTGGTTTCCCTCACGGGGACCCTTTCCCCCCCACCAACCACCGTTTGACGAAAACTCCCTTTGACCCTTTGACCTTTTACCTTGACATTTTTACCCCCGACCTTTGGGCCCCGACCCCTAAACCCTTTTACCTTGACCTTTGGGGCCCTTTACCCCTTTTACCTTTGACCTCTCACATGACGAAAACTCCTCATGGGAAGGGTTTGGGAAATGGCGTTTCCCTACTACTTGCCCCCACCCCTCAAAACAATTTAAAACAAAACCCAAAACAATCCCCCGTTCGATTTAAAGGGCACGTGACCCGAAGGGAAACCCGAACGGGGTCGCCCTCCCTTTGGAAACCGGACCGAAGAAGCCGAAGATTACCCAAATGCCCGAGAGTGAGTCTAAAACTGTCCTTTTTTATCTACTGACAAACATTAAACAACAATATCTAGTACACATTTATTTCATAGAACAGTCCACTTTTCATATATAAAATTTAAGTTTAGACATGCTTTATCTACTCCTTAAACTCAAATACTACCAGATATCTAAACGTACTACAGTCTATTTAAACAACATTAACAAAATACTAATTTAATGCTTCTTGGATAGCACGGTGAAAATAAATTTAATTGGTAACAATGCAATTGTGGAATATCACATTTAAATAAATATACAGGGTGTCCAGCTTCGGCTGTCGCATATTTTATAGGATTGTTTGTCAGGTCAATACACGCACGTAATGCCGTACAACATGTGTCCTATCTCGATTGTCTGTCTTTGTGTCTTTATGTGAAGTTCACAAAAATGTTAATATCTCAAAAAACATTACACATTAAATACTGAATTTCCGTATGAAAGTTGATTTTAAAAAGATACGTTTTATGTAAAAAATCTGAATGTCTAAAATTATCATTTTCAAAATGGCGGCTGTCTAAAGATTTCAAAGTTATTGTAAAAAATTCACATTTTACCTAAAAATGATAAGACGCAATATTTGTAGACTACGTTATGCTCAATTTTGAATATAAAGATCGGTAAGCTAATTTAAAAGATCGGTTGATAAAGAGAAAACTTATTTTTTGTAACTGAAATGATTGTTATCTGCATTAAGAGTACTCAGATATCAATACTTTCAGTTACAAAAAATAATTGTTCTCTTTTATTTATCAACCGATCTTTTAAATTAGCTTACCATTGAACTTGGTGTAACGTAGTCTACAAATATTGTGTCTAAACGTTTTTAGGTAACATTTGTAGTTTTTTATATTTAACTTTGAAATATTCAGACAGCCACCATTTTCAGATAATTTTAGATGTTTGGCCTTTTTACATAAAATATGGCTTTTTGAGATAAAATTTCATACGAAAATTCAGTATTCTACGTCAAATGGATTTTCAGATATTCAAATTTTAGTAAACAACACATACAGACAGACAGAAAACGAATCGAGATAGGACATATGTTATGTTGCATTATTTACTTGTATTGACCTGACAAACAAGCCTATACAATATGCGACGGTCGAAGCTAGACATCCTGTATGTTATAAATAAAATATGGAACTAAAGCCCCTAAATTATGTTGCAAATGCGCATGTGCAATTAAGAGTGCCATCGCTCTTCGCAATTATTTGTTAACTATAGTTTCTCAAAACAAAGTATAAAGGCAATACCATTCACTGAACTACACATAAGCACGCAAACTGGTAAGGTTTTTTTCGTTTGGGAAGTTTGGGGAAACCAGTAGTCAAGTAGACTAAGGGGTAAGGAATTTTAGCCTGAGTTAGGGAAGGGGTTCGAATCGTGCCTTGACTGTTAGTTTTTATCAGTAATATTTACAGTACACCTTTTACTGTAATGGTTCCCCCCTTACTAAGATTAGCAGTCTATGGGAAATGTTAGAGTAAAGTTAAGCCCAACAAATAAAAATATCACAAAATATAAAATATTTTTTCCAACCAACAAAACAAAATATTGAAGGTAGACGATTATTTTTATATTTGCTCACAAGTTATTGGCAATTTATAACTTTTAAAGACATAATCATTAAATAAGTAACAGAAATACTACACTTGAATGGTAACTATAATACAGTAATTCGTTTTACTGATGAGTGTAGCAAAACAATTGTAACCAATTTGCTCAAAATACTCTCTCCTTTTGAACAGATCAGACAATTAAAGTAACAAATCCCTGGAATAGGAGCCTGTGGGTTGAAGGTGCCACCCTATCGGCCTCCCCCACATACTTGAACACCCACGGGATCTATTCTGAGAAGGTCAAGCCTAAACAGAAATCCCTTAAATAGCCAAAAATGTATATTGATAAGTTTAACATTCACTGTGTTCCATTTCAATTTAATTTTGATTATAGTTTTATTACAATTGTTAAGACTTATTATAAGTAATAAATGTGTTGAGGAAAAATAATCAAATTTTCTTATGGACATATGACTACCCCATTTGGCTGTTTAGGCGTTCTCGGGATATAACTTATTAAGAAACCGTGAGTAATATTTTATTAACATTTAGTGGACAATATAGAAGAAAGTCATTAAACAACCTAGTGGAAAGTAAACCGTAAAAGAGTTGTTTTTAGTGTAACCTACCATCACATGGCACACTAACCTTTTTTTTCCCAATTTGACCCTTCCCCA
>JAQJVL010000243.1:1261575-1297858 GCA_035578905.1 Stictocephala bisonia | reverse complement strand
ATTTTCTCATTGGAACTTTTTTTATGCTAATTTTTATCCTTTTATTTGTTACAACACTTGTTTTTAAGAATGACATAACACATTACATTTCTTTATTCTCCAAATTTGTTTTGCTCTAAAAAACTAATGCTCAATTTTTCTAAATTCGAAAATATTTTGCCTAATATTTTACAAGAACTGGTTAGGTTTAATTCGGATTATTAGGAACATTTTGTACTTAAACTAACCAAATTGGTCAAGTTGTTCGTAAGGGAACCTGACACTCGATGGCTGCTACAATAAACAGCATTTCAATTGATTTAGATTTACATAAGTAAAATAACAATTTACACGAGGAACAACATAATTCAGCAGTTTTCTCACTTTCTATTCAAGTCAGCTATTACAAAGTTACAGTTAAAATAAAGTTGATGACACTTATTGTTAGTTTTAAAATGTCATACATACATAAGCAGGTTATTTATATTGTTATAAAAACAGTATATTATTAATTTACAAAATTAGGTGAACGGTAGTATTTTTCAGCCAACTGTTCATCATGAATATGAGTAAGAAAATATCATACAAATCATATTTCAGAAATATCATACAAATCATATTTCAGAAATATATTACAATATAGTTAGTACAATATAGTTATATATGAGGTTATATAATATAGTTACAATATAGTTATATATGAGGTCTTTGAGTGCCATATATGAGGTTAAGTATAAGAGAGGACCTAATGGTCCTAACTTTGCCTCACTAAATAAAACTTTTTTAATTTCATTCTTTTGGTGCTAAATTTTTGTATTTCTCAAAACAAACCTGATATATCAAAACACACAAGTAAAGTTTTATGTTATAAGTAAATTTAACAATTAACTGAATATAAAACAATCTATTTACTACTGTTGGCAAGCCGGTAAACTATCTTACCTTTTCATTAGTCGGTATTAATATGTTGAGAAGAATAAATATAAATCACTGAGCATATTTTAATCAACCGCCAAAAACTGCATTTAACACAACTGAGCTATGCGGCCGGCAGCGTGTGAGGGGAAGAATTCACTACTATACAACATGTCAGTAGAGTAACAATAGTATATAACAATAGTCAGTATATAACAAATACACATAGGTCAGCCAATCGAGGTGTTAGGGTGTCTCTAGCCATCATTTTTGTGTATTAGAAATGAGCAAGTGGTTTGATGTACGACTTCCACTACAAAATGCTTAATCAATATGCTTCATGTGTAAGGTTCCTGTCTGTTCATATAGAAATTATTTATGCTACATAAGTTTTACTTTTTAAGACCTTTGTGTACAGATAATGTCCTTCTTCATGTTCATTATGCATTTATTCATTCAAATTTAAATTATGGCATATTATTGACAGAGGCACATATAAGTTACACTCAGCCTTTATTCAAGATCCAACAATATTTCATTAGAATAGTGTGTTAGAAAGGGAGAAGGTCAGAATCTTTTCCTCTATTTTTAAAACCAACAGTATTGCCACTGATATATTTGTTTTTGTTTAAAGTGTTAGTTTTTTAAGGTGTTTTAATTTAAGGTGTGTTAATTTAAGGTGTTACGATTGATAAGGCTCAAGATAGTTCTAACACTCTGAGAACTATCTTGTATTTTCAGAAATCCTTTACTGTTTTTGTCTAATATATATACTAGATATATATATATATATATATATATATATATATATATATATATATATATATATATTACTTCTTCTGGAAAATTATTTGTTGTATTTTCATCTATGCAAATGTTTGAAAACTTTATGTTTTATGTTTTTTTTGTCATGTCAAGACCGGTTTTTTAAGTTTGTTGTAACTTAAGATTTGTATTTTTTGGAAATAAACTTTATTTGAATAAAGTGTCTTGTGATTACAACCATTTCCTTATTGAATCTTCATTATATTCGTTGTTCATAACCTTGAATTGAAGGGGAGGCTCCAGTAGACTCATACTAGTGAAATATTCCTACTTGAATAGAGTTGTTATGAGACTGCTGCTGCTTCTTGCAGAGGTATTTAATGATATTGTTACTGTGAAGTGTGATGGTGTTGACTCAAGTTCAAGCTCGGTCTGTTGTGCTATACTAGAATCAGGATCGCCTTTAAGTTTGCTGAAGTACTGGCGACTGAACGGATTGGTTATGAATTCATTTGGATTTTCATTTTCGTAACCCTTTCCCTGCCAGCATCATATCAATATAACATTGTGGGTCTGAACCCAAACTTGCCAGCGTCATATTAATATGACGTTCAGAAAAGTTATTTTTTTAAATATTTTTGATTGTTTTACACATATTTCTTATATTTTAAAATGTTTAATCATATTTATTTTTAAATTAGTTGGTAGCATTAGGATAGTACTCATAGTAGTAAAGAAATGTAAAAATAGATTTAGCATGATAATTTAGATTTATAAATTTTGTTTATATAAACTGCTAACAACTGTTTATTTATGTTTTACATACATTATTTTTATTTTGAATTATTCAAAATAATATCCTACATCATATACCAAAAACTTAAGTAGATTCGACAAAGATGTAGGTACTATAAACAAAATAAAATGTAAAAAAGTTACAAATTTTCTCTTATATTTGTTATAATAGATATGATCTTATTTTGTAAACTGTAGATACTGTACACAAACTACAGTCTGTAAGGAAAAAACATGCAAGTATCATTCCTTCAACTAGGAGCGGCTGTAGCTAAGGGGCTAAGGCATTGGCTTGCCACGCAATCGGTCCGAGTTCGATTCCCGATACGACCATTAACAGATTTGCTCTGCTGCTCTCGTGGTTCGGAAGTCACGTAAAGCCGGGGGTCCCCAGTTTAAGTGTTAGAGAGGGCTTCTTAGCCCTAACTTCGCCTGGTAAAATAAGACAAACTTTTATATTTTTGTCATCTTTACTGTAATAAATCTAATTTCTATGAGTTTTAAAGATAACCTCCACAAAATGTCTATTTTAGCATGGTAGTCAAGGGATAGGCACACCTAAACTAACCCGGCAGGGAAGAGTTAAGACTTACCGACTTACCAAAGAAGCCTGGTAGCAAAAGGGTTAATCACAAGCATTAATTGTTCCACTCTGGTGGTAGAATTGATTTTGCTCTTATCAAATCATGCACAATGCCCACAATGTTTAGGTAGGTTATTAGCTTCCCATTTATTGAAATCCCCCATACTCTTCCCATGCAACAATATCGGTTCTTTTATGCAAAGCTCTCATCATGTTCTAGCATTCTTTTTGCATGTTTGTAAAAAAGTCCTAACTATATCCTCCATCCCAATAGCATTTTGTTTTTATAACTCATGCCAACAATATTTATACTTATATGTTTCCTTTTATAGGAGGGATTATAAGACTTGTTGATACGTATCCTATTTTTCCTATCATTCAGACTGTTATTGTTGAGCAATTTTGACATTTCACTGTTGAATTTGCTAACTGTATTAGAAATGGATGATTTTTGGTTTTATACCCTTTGAAAGGCAGTACTGGAACAATAATCCTTTTCTTGGTGTTCTCCATCCCTACTGAAGAATAGTTTGAAGGACTGCACTCAGCAGCAAAGGCAAAACCAATTACTTCATGACCTTTCTGTACTAAGTATTTTTGCCTTCTTTTAACACTTTCACAGTTAATTATCATGTCCGATATTTATTTTAATCATAATTTTTCTTTAAAATACTCTTATTATGACAAAATATTCTATTTGGAAAATCCCCTGAGCATTGACTACCACAAATTTTACCCATAATAATGATTAAAATAATCAAAGCATATTATTATAGCTATAATAATTAATTTGTAATCAGCAGCAAAGGCAGAAACAATTACTCCATCTCCTTTCCGTACCAAGTATTTTTTCTTTGTCTATAAAATGAAAACAACAATACAGTAGTTAATTACCAATTGGTTATCCAGCATTAATTAAATTAAGTAATGAATTTACATTTAAGTAGCTCGTAATATCACTTAATTAACCCTTTTACATCTTTATAACAGAATCTCAGGATTCTTGCTCATACTGCTGCGGTAAAACCAGCCAACTTAGACTGCTTTAAGCTGAATTTCATCTTTATTCCTATTGTTTTAGATAAGTAGGCTACATTTTAATTTTATGATTATTTCATGTATAAAGGTATAATAGAGTAATTAATACTATTCCTGGATATCATGCTTTATGGTAGTTGCAGTTTAAATATAACATTATTCTGTTGCTTGTTTATTAGGCTGTAGAACTATAGTAAGCTTTTCTTTAGGAGGCAAAGTACAGGGTGGAAAACAAATATGGAACCGCTTTCACAACAACGTAATTTTATTTCATAGATAATTTGATAAGTTAATTTTTTTTAGTAATTGTGTTCCATAAAGTATAATTTTTATCAGAATAATTTACTTGAAAAACAAACCCTTCAATAGCGAAGAATTAATATTGTTCAAATTAGTTACTTGGAAGTTCAAATGACTGCTACTCTGAAAAGGATATACATTTTTCGAGGTCCGGTTTGCGACAGTTAATTTATTAGCGTTTCCATATTTTTTGTCCACCCTGTATATTTAATCCACACATTATATGTGGATGAAAGTATATTACTCACTGGCACCTCCTTCAAGTGAGTATAGAGACAAATGTCAGAGACTCATAAGGTATTTTTTCTCTTCATATTTTTTAGGCGTCAGTTGTGCTGAAAATGTGTGCTTTGTGTAATGTCTTTTTACATTTTCCCATATAATGTGTTTATGGGCTTGTCTTCCCAAGTAAGTTTGATAATGCTGCATGTCTTCTATTATCATAATTCCTGGCCTATTGCCATATAACTTATCTCAGGACAAGCTATCAGTAATTTTCTTTATACAAGTTTCTTCGAAAAATGAACAAACTACACTAAATTATACAAAACCATAGTATACTAAACTTCTATGTACCAGAATCCCAAAATAATAACTGAATAAAATGTTGATTTTATTTCTTAAGAATTTTATTTTCTGAGTAAGAACAGAGATATCATCTAAATTATTTTTGATAAATCACCTGTACCTTGAAGATCAGATCTAGTGTAAGTTTTAAAATAAGTTATGTGAGACATGTCATCAGTAAACTTACCTGAGAAGACGTTTACTTAAAACTTTTATTTTAATTCTTACAACACTAGTAATGAATGAGTTTTGATTTCCCGATATTGCAAAGAGTAACATTCAAGTTTCAACTGTGCAAGCAATTTTAATGTGTTTAAAATTGATTTACAGTACTTACAACCAGAGAAATTATTCTTGGGTATTTTCTGGAATATGAACAATGTTTTTTTTCATCAAAATTACGTGCGATGTTTGACATGTTGCAGATGGAAGTAGTGATCAATGCTTATGTTGCACCACCAGCCACAAAGAGATTGCTTCTTCATTGAGGTCTACCAGTTGTCTGCCGATAAAGGTTCCATTGACAGATAGTTTTTACTCAAAACGAAAAGTATCGTGCCTCAACTTCATGAGGTCAATGACAACTGACAACATGAAATGTATCATCAGTCCAGTACAAATGGTTAGTGTATTCCTGTTTAGCTGCTGTTAATTTGTCGTATTTTTTAACCCATTCCTCATTGTATTGTAAACCCTGTGTTGCTCATGCTAATAAAATTACACCCTTACTCATGTACGGACTCTGAGTCTGGGTTACGTTTTTGTCGCATTTATAGCATTTTAATAATTCAACTCGGCAAATAAATATCAAAACCTGTAATTATATTTAAAGTACAAGACTGATGATTCAATTGACATGTTTATAAATTGAATCATAGGCCTTCCATGATGTAAATTTGGCAGCCTTAATATTGCACTCTGATGAGTTAATGTTCTCTGCACTGCTGCTTCCTTAACTGCAGATATTTCTTATTCCTTAACGGCTCATTGGTTTGTTACAATACAAGTCCTTGATGTTCTTTGTCTGATGACACTTCACTGAAGGTATCATGTTCACTTTCCTCAATTATGTCTCAGATTCTGGATAATTATCCAAACCATCTGGTTCACTTGGAACTTCATGTAACAATTGTAAAATTCGTTTCTCTTCAATAGGTTCCATTATTAATATTTAAAACAAAATAAATGAAAATACAACATAAAAAATAAAATTAATATTCTCTTACAATAATAGTCACGCATGGTATTTGAATCTGGATTTATGGGAACACAAATACACATACCCAGAACCCCATTCCAGGCAGTAGACAGTCGTCAAATAAATTCACTCGTTCTATAGCCTACTTTCTTGTTGGGGTACATTTTAAAATCATTATCACTATTTGATTGGAATTGGGATCACTCAACCACTCACTCACTCACTGACATAAATGTTTATCCACTTTGACCTAAATTTGGACTGAAGATAGATCTAACCATTTTTACCCCAGAAAATTGAACAATTTTAACATTTCCAATTTAAATAGGGGATGAAAATCGAATTTTTCCTATAAGAATGTACAACTTCCCTAGGAACTTGTAAAAAAAGTTAAAAAGTTATTGACAATTACGTAAAAAATAAACTTGTATCTTAGTTTCTATCTCTATAGTCTGATAACACAAAAACAGGATAATTCCATGAAGTCTACACCTGTCAGATTCATCTAAATGTCCCTCTTTGTGGCCGACAAATTTTGCAACAAAACATAGTGATCTATTTACTTCCTACTGTAGTCAAATCCCATACCCATTTACAAATTTTCCTGCAGCATATTTAAACTACACAATAGATGTTTCTTAGGAGAAAAAGAAGGTAGATATGTTTTAGGGAGGTACCTGAGGTATTTTGGTGGTGGCAATACACATTTTCGCTGTGTTAGGATGAGTTACTCATGACAATTAGTATATATTTATACATACTATATAATTATGTATATTTATACAAAGTACTAACACTTTGGTAAAATGTCCAGTACTTTACAGATAAACAGAATACCATACAGCTGTCCAGTACTTGCTGACATTTTATAGATTAATAGTCAACACCTTGGTACAAATTGTCATTCATCAGCTATTTATATAAATACCAAAGCATATGATGTTTAAATTTACTTAAAATTTTTTAAACATTACCATATTTTCATTAGCAAATTCAGTATTTCCATAAATTGGATGAACTTGATTAATATCTGACTTATCACTGAAATCTAGAGAATAAATTGGTTTACTCTGTTAACCCTCCAGGTGCTGACATCGCGTAGCGCGATGTCAGCGCTCGCCGTTGTAGTGCTGACATCGCGTAGCGCGATGTTAGGTACGCGATCTATTTAAAACGCACTAGCGGCTTTAAACGACTGAATATTACAAAGTATGTTATATAGTATTGAAGTAGAAGAAACGCGGAACATATTATACTCTATGGAATACGTCTGCATCAAAACAGCCGATATACAACAATTGTTTAGAAGCGTATGTTTTGTTTTCAACACACACAAATCAGATGCTCAGTGTATTGGTAAGTTTGTTATTGTAATCTATTATTATTGTTTTATTTTGTGTTTTATTGTATGTTATCTTAAAAAATGAGTGAATTAAGTAGGTCTAGTGCAATAATAAATGTGTTAGACGAACTAAATGAACAATCAGACATTGAGAGTGAAGTTGACTCTGAGTAAATCATCTTGTAATTGCTCCAGAATGTAAATTTTTGTACATAAGATATATTTTTTAATTAATTATTTTAGTTTTTTATTGATTGTCATTGTTATATTCTGTGAGCTGAAAACATTTTGAGTTGTAAAAGTGAAATAACACTACATGTTACAATGAAATGTGTAACTTGTCATGTATTAGTGATTTTTTACATAGGACAATTTTCCATTTTTTACTCTAACTGAATGTGTCTAAGAAGATAACCTATAACATGTATATATTTTTGTGTTTATTATTAAGTTTTCTACAATATGTCTATCTTGGATTTTCATTTTATGTCTTTTGTGAACTGATACATGAACTCAAATTAAAAAAATTGAAAAAAGATTTTCTTCTTTGTAAAGAATAACATCCAGCAATAGTTTACCATGAAAAGATAAGTCCTGTATAAGTATATTTTCTTATTCTATGGTTTTTTCTGAAAATAATGATATGTAATATGTACCATTTTCATTAGGTTTACAGTATTTAAAAAAATATTTTATATACAGTTGCAAACATGATGAAAAACGCCTAGCACTTAAGAAAGTTCAACCCAGCACCTGGAGGTTCGCCTAGCACTTAAGAAAGTTCAACCCAGCACCTGGAGGGTTAAATAAATCACATACAATTCTTTTAACCAATTTTCTTTTTTTAGGTGACAGGCGTAACACATTTTGTGGATGCTTCATTCTTGTATGGATCAACTGATAGAGATGCTCTAAAATTACGTTCATTTATTGGAGGGTCACTGCGCTTCCAAACAGTGAATGGAGAACAGTTCATGCCAGACCTGGCACCCAGTAATCATAACTGTCCATTAAGTGATATCTGCTTCAATTCAGGTTAGTAAAGCAAACATCAAATTAACCCTTTGCACTCGAAAGGCCACTGGCAGTTATTTAAACAAAGTATATTTATATATAATAGTCAATGGTATATATATATATAAGTAGATAGTAATGTGTATGTCCTAGGACAAATTTGGAGACATATGGTTATTTAACCATAAACTCTCCAAAAAACACTTTACCACCACTATTACACAAATTTATACAAAATTTAACCCAAATTATCAATTTTTTAAAATAAAATAACTAATACCTAATACTCAAATAATCAAAAAAGTTATCAATATTCTTATTAAAACTACCAAAAAATGAAATCTAAATTCTTATAATATTTAATTCAAATGAAATTCTTATAATATTTTATTCAAATTTGATAATTGCACAATCTAATTTCGATAATTCTTATAATATTTTATTCAAATGAAATTCTTATAATATTTTATTCAAATTTGATAATTGCACAATCTAATTTCGATAATTCTTATAATATTTTATTCAAATGAAATTCTTATAATATTTTATCAAATTTAATAATTACACAATCTAATTTCGATAATTCTTATAATATTTTATTCAAATGAATTTCTTATAATAATTTATTCAAATTTGATCATTGCACATTCTTTTTCTTTAATTATTTTTATTTCTGTAACTACCAAATGGATTTTTTCAAGTTTGTTAAATTCTTTAATCTTCTTATCATCAAAAACATTTAAAAATCTACTTGGCAAATGTACTTTAAATTCTTCTAATTCTACAATAATTGTATAACCATATTTATCTTTCAATTTTTCCAATTTTATAATCTTATATTTTTTATTTAGTTCTAAATCTTTTAAAGGTTTATATGCTTTAAATCTTAATTCACCTACATCATTCAATTCGTTTAAGAACTCCATTTAAGATAAAAAATTTCGAAGAAGAAAAAAGCAATGTATTAAATAAATTAAATGGAACATTTAAATGAATTAATACATTGCCACAAATGTAAAAAGAAAACTAAAAATATCACTCCACAAATTGTAGAAATGAAAAATGGATTGTTCAGAATAGCTACAAAATGTGCAATTTGTAAAACTAATAAAAGTAAAATTATCAAAAAAGAAATGAAACCAATTATTAAAAAAGAATTAAAAAAAGAGGATCAAATAATTGAAGCAAAAGAAATTCATGCACCTGTTAGAAAAAAATTTGAAAAAAGAAAAATAATAACTTTAAGCATTGATGACTTATGGGCTGCTGATTTAATTGTTATGAGAAATTATGAAAAAGAAAATAATGGTTATAAATATATGTTAAATGTTATAGATACTTTTTCAAAATATGTTTGGTCAAAACCTTTAAAGAAAAAAGATGGTAAAAATGTTGCAAAAGCATTTGAAGAAATAATTAAAAATGCAATCGAAATTGGCCATAAACCACCAAATTTATTACATACTGATAAAGGTTTAGAATTTTTAAATAAAGATTTAAAAGAAATTTTAGAAAAATACAACATTAAACTTTATCACACAGAAAATGAAGAAAAATCTAGTATAATCGAAAGATATAACAGAACCCAAAATGAAAAAATGAAAGTTCTTTTTGAAATTAATAAAAACTTTAAATGGATTAATATTTTACCAAAAATTGTTAAAGATTATAATAATTCTTATCATTCAACTATAAAAATGAAACCAAATGAAGTGAATGAAGAAGCAGAAAAAGGTTTAAAAGAAACTGTTTTTAAATATGTTCCACCAAAAATAGTAGCAAAATCAAAATTTAAAATAGGTGAAAGGGTTAGAATTTCAAATAAAAAGTCTACATTTTCAAATAAATATAAAAATAATTGGTCAAGGGAAATATTTGTAATTTCAAATGTGAATAATACAAATCCTGTCACTTATAATATAAAAGATCTAAATAATGAAGAAATAATTGGAAGTTTCTATGATTTTGAGTTAAAGAAAACATTGTTGTAAACATTTTTTTCATACTAAATGGAAGGACAAAAGAAATGTAGCAAATGTAAAGAGATTAAATATTTCACAGAGTTTTTTAAAGATAAAACAAAAAAAGATGGTTTACATAGTTCTTGTAAAAATTGTCGTAAAGAAGTTAATAATATTGAAATAAAAGAAAAACAATGTGGTATATGTAAAAAAACAAAAGATGTTATAGAATTCCATAAAAATAAATTTACAAAAGATGGTTTACATAGTCAATGTAAGAAATGTCGAAAAGAATTTGATAATAATTTTGAAATAAAAGAAAAGAAATGTAAGAGTTGTAAAGAAACTAAGGACATTTCAAAATTTTATAAATCAGTATATAATAAAGATAAAAAATTTTCATATTGTATTGAATGTTACAAAGAAATGGCAGTAGTTCCAACTATATGTAATTGTGGAAGAGAAATAAAGTGGCTAACAAGTTTTCATAATCATTTTCGATCAAAATATCATCAAAATTAAGTTTAAAATGAAATTTAAAATTTTTATCTATTTTTTTTCTTAATAAATAAAGATGCCTAATGAAAACAACATTGAATGTCCTTATTGTAATAAAACTATATTAAGTAAAAACTATGACAGGCATTATAATTCTAAAATACATTTACAAAATAGAATGATATATGATAAAGAAAAAAATGATTTAAAAGATTGGTGTAAAAAGAATCAAATTCATGATTATAAAAATAAAAATCTTAAACAATTGAAAGAAATTAAGAAATCATACAATTCAACAAATTATTCCATATTTAACCATGAAAAATTAAACAATATTGCTAATAAGTTATCTGTTAGAAATTATGAAAGTTTATCTAGAGATGAGTTAATCAAAAGATTAAACAAAGTAAAAGAAGATCCTAATAATTTAAGGTATAGGTCATTATATTATATTCAAAACTTAGCAGTAAAAAATAATATTAAAATTGCTAATAAAACTAGAAAAGAATTAAGTGGATTATTAAATGATCATTTTAAAAATAAACCAATACCAAAAGAAAATGTAATTGATATTAAAGAAATGGCATCCTCTAAAGGATATTTCCAAGACTATACATTGACCAGTTCTAATGAAGATCTAGATATACCTGAATATTTGGAATCAAACAGAAATGAAATTAAAAAGTTAATTGAAAAACAAGAGTTTAAAAACATTAAAGGACAGATGTCTTTGACATGTGAATATGAAAGAACATTAGTTGATTCTGGAATACAAACTACACAAATGTATTATCATTTAAGAAGCAGTCATATTTTAAATATTGATGACTTTATTGATGATCAGTTTAATAAATTAATTTCAAGAGAAGTGTTACATAATCCAAATAAAGGATCTAGTTGGACATTCAAAAGATGTATTGAACTAGAATTGAAATTAAGTAAAAATAATGCATTGAATGCTGGTTCTTATATTCAATTACCTAATGAAATTAATAATAAAAAATGTTGTATTAATTTTAAAAATACAGATGAATATTGTTTTATTTATGCAATCAGATGTGCTGTAGATAGATTTGAAATGAAGAAATTAGATCATCCACATAGGGTAAAACAATATAGTAAATACCTAAATGATGAAATATTTAAAGGTTTTGATTATCCAATGAGTTTGAAAGATATAAAAATATTTGAAAAAAGATCATTTGACCAAAAATATAATTACCCTTCAATGTCTATAAATGTTTATAGAATCGATGAAGATAATAAAGTTGTTCCATTACAAATTTCAGAAATTTACAATGCAAAACTTGAAATTGATTTGCTTTTTCATAAAGTTGAAGATGATAGTCATTATATATTGATAACAGATTTAAGTAAATTAGTGAGTAGTCAATTAACAAAATTTAGAGCTAAGAAATATATTTGTAGAAGATGTCTAAGTCATTTCTATAGAAATGAAGATTTAAATAATCATCAAATAATTTGTAAATCTTTAGAACCATGTAGACCAATAATGCCATTTAAAGGACAAACAGTCAAATTCAAAAACTATAATAAAAAGTTTGAACATCCTTATGTAATTTACATGGATTTTGAAAGCATTTTAGAGAAAATACCAACTTGTAAAAATTCTCCTAAAAAATCAACAACTACTAAAATTCAGAAACATATTCCTTATGGGTTTACATTATACTTAGTCTCAAATGTAACAAATAGAATGTATAAACCAATATGTTATAGAGCAAAAAGTGAAGAAGATTTACCAAATATCCCTACAAAATTATTTGAGGTGCTTAATAAATTGTCTAAATATATTGCTAAAAAATATAACAAATAAAAAACCAATGAATTTAACTGAAGAAGAAGAAATTTCATATCAGAGTTCAAACATTTGTAATATATGTGAAAGTATAATTGAAAAAGATAAAGTAAGGGATCATTGTCATTTATCAGGAAAGTTTAGAGGAGCAGCACATGCAACTTGTAATCTAAACTTAAAATTCCCTCAAAATATTCCAGTGTTTTGTCGTAATATGAGTAATTATGATACACATTTATATATTAAAGAATTAGCTAAACAATATGGTAAAGTTGATTTAATAGCAAATAATGATGAAAAATATATAAATTATTCTGTAAATTCTGGTTATGGTTATGAGTTTGATAGTGATAATAAACCAAGAAAATTCATAAAATTTTCATTTGTTGATACATTTAGATTTCTAGCTTCATCAATTGAGAAATTAGCAAAAAATTTAAAACTTGAAGATTTTAAACATACAACAAATTTTATAAATAATGGTGTAAATGAAATAATAGTTAGAAAACCAAATGATGAAGAAGAAATCTTTAAGATATTATCTGGTAAAGGCATCTTTCCTTATGAATTTATAGATGATATTAAGAAATTAGATTATACAAAAGAATTAAAAATAAGTGATTTTGATTCAATTTTAACAGGTGAAAGCATTTCTGAAAAGGATTATCATCATTATTTAAAGGTTTGGAATAAATTAAAAGTAAAAAATCTTGGAAATTATTCTGATTTATATAATATTCAAGATGTGTTATTACTTGCAGATATTTTTGAGAATTTTAGAAAAATTTGTTTGAATTGTTACAAATTAGATCCTGCATATTATTTGACTGCACCAAGTCTTGCATGGGATGCTATGTTAAAGTTAACAAAGATTGAATTACAATTGATTCATGATTATGACATGTATTTAATGATTGAAAAAGGAATAAGAGGAGGAATTTCTCAATGTGTTACATGATATTGTAAAGCAAATAACAAATATGTTAAAAATTATGATCCAAATAAACCAGAAAATTATATGTTATATGTTGATGAAAATAATCTTTATGGATGGGCCTTATCACAAAAATTACCTTATAAAGATATAAATTGGATGAACCCTAAAACATATACTACTGATCAGTGGAAAGAAACAATTTTAGAACTTACAGGTGATGAATCTTATGGGTACATTCTTGAAGTTGATTTAGAATATCATAAAGAACTTCATGAAAAACACAAAGATTTACCATTAGCACCAGAACATTACAAAAATAAGTTATGTACTACATTACTTGACAAAACAGATTATGTGATTCATTCAAGAAATTTAAAATATTATTTAGAACAAGGAATGATTTTAAAACATGTAAGTCGAGTTATAGCATTTGACCAAAAACCTTACATGAAAGAATATATTGACTTTAATACAAACATGCGAACCAAAGCAACAAGTGATTTTGAAAAAGATTTTTATAAATTGATGAATAATTCTGTATTTGGTAAATCTATGGAAAATGTTAGAAATAGATGTGATATAAAACTTGGAAATGAAGAATTTTCTTTGAAACAAGCAAAAAAACCAAATTTCAAAACATTTAAAATATTTGATAATGATTGTATTGGAAGTCACATGATAAAAGAAAAAGTTAAATTTGACAAACCAATTTACATTGGATTTTCAGTATTGGATTTATCAAAACTACATATGTATAAATTTTATTATGATAAACTAAAGAAATATGATCCAGATGTGAAACTATTGTATATGGATACAGACAGTTATTTTGTAGAATTAAAGAAGGATCCTTATAAAATTATTAAAGAAAATACTAATGAATTTGATACAAGTGATTATAAAAAGGACCATGAATGTTATACAGATAAGAATAAAAAAGTAATAGGAAAATTTAAAGATGAATTGAATGGTGAAATTTTAGAAGAATTTTGTGGATTAAGATCGAAAATGTACTCATATAAATATCTAGATAAAAATCCAGTAAGATGTAAGGGAATTAAAAGAAGTGTTGTAAATAAAACAATCCATATGAGCAACTTTAAGAAATGTTTATTTGAAGATAAAGTGGAATTTAGAGAAATGACTTGTATAAAAAGTTATAATCATGAGTTGTATACAATTACTATAAATAAATTAGCATTGAGTAATAAAGATGATAAAAGAATTGTTTTAGAAAACAGAATAGATACAATCCCATATGGTTATAAAAAGTTAGAAATTTCTAGCAATATAAAGGAGAATAATTTATTAGATGATTTAAATATAATTGGAAACTTTGAATAAAAATTTACATATAAATGGAGAATCAAAAGAAATGTGCACAGAAAGTTTAAGAATCTTCATAAAATTACCATAGCATCTCACTTGTATCAATTTCATTTTTAAATGTACTTAATAGGTAATATTTATGTTACATTCATTAAAAGTTATTGGGCAATTACTACTTTTCCAATTTGTTACATTTTTAATTTCATTCCAAGCTTCATTCTTATCAACTATATTTAACTTTTCTAATAGCTCTTTTCTGTTTATATTTAATTTGTTTTTAGATATGAATTTATTTAATAAATCAATAATTTGTTGTCTTAAATCATTTTCATTTTTTATTTCTTCAGGAATCATAGGTTCTTCTTTATAAGATTGTTCTAATTCATTTTTAATAAAATCATTAAATTCATCAAAAGGTGTGTTTATAGAATTAATTATGTTTTTTACAAAATATAATAATGATTTATAATGTAAAACAAACATTTCTTTATTCTTTTTATCTCTAAAATCATTTAAAATATCACATATTAATTTTTCTATTTTATTCATATCATAAACCTTTTCATAAAAACAATAATAAAATCTATCTTCTTCATTATGTGATGTGTTAAAAGATGAATTTCTCAATGATAAATGTTCAGTTTTACCAATTTTGAAAGTGTTTATTAATGCATATCTTTTACAGGTTGCTATATAAATGTAACCAGTTTTAACTTTTAATTTAACATTATCAATGAAATTTTTAGTATTTAATTTAAACTGTTCTAATTTTTTAATTTCATCATCCTTCATTTTAAGTTTTTTATTAAATTCTATTGATAATTGAGTTGTTTTAATTTGTTGTTGTTTTATTTGAAAATCTCTATAATATTTTGAATAATCATAAAATATTTCTTCTAATGTAATATAGTAATCTTTTATCTCATTTGCTACTTTTGTTCTTAAACTTAAACATAATTTCTTGAAATTTCTAATGGATAATAATATCCAAGTATATTGTTTTAAATTATTTATTTTTATATTTTTAACATCGTCTTCAATTAATTTATCATAATATTTATAATCTTTTTGTATATCATCATATGTTATTATTTTATAATCTAAATTATAATTTTCTAATGTTTTCTTTAAATCTCTTTTAATATCACGAAAATCCACTGTTGGATGTTCAACCAACGGTGAATTATTTGTTCCAAAATGAATAAATTTTAATATATTGTTGGTTATTAATACATCTTTTTCTTCAAATAATGGAAACCAAATATTTTTAAACCAATTTCCTAATTCAATATTATAATTATTTTTATTAATAAATTCGAAAATATTCAATAAATTATTGTCTTTATATAAATTTAAATAATCCATATATTTATTGTATATATCTTCTAATTTTAAATAATATTTTCTTACTTCTTTATTCTTTATTGTCATAATACATTCTTTAAAATTATCTATTGTTAAAATTAACCATCTTTTTGAATGAATTGTTTTTTTATCACCATTTTTAATATCATTTTTTATATATTCATATAAATTACATTTATTATTTTTATAATCAATTTCTTCATATTCAATTTCATTTTCTTTTAAAAACATAATAAATTTCTTTTTTCTATTTAAAAATAACGTGGTACTTTTTTCGCACCACGTTTCATTTTTAATAAAACCCATAAAATTTAATAAATTTGGTGTTATTAATACTTCTTTCTTATCTTTTAAATAAAACCATAATTCTTTAAATAAATCATCATTAGATAAATCTAAATTATTTTCATTCATAAATTCAAATATATTTAATTGTTTTTCATTAGAAATAATAAAAAATAATATAAACAACTAAATTCGTATAATCTTATATGTAATAGGTGTTTGTGTAATTATTACGAGATATGTGTTCATAGCAGTGTGTGTGTGTACGACGATTGAAGTGAGTACCTGAGCACAATGTGCCCACTAACCTCTAAGTCACAAACCACACCCTCCACCATAAATATAAAACCAGCAAAAACCAATAAATCCCTCAATCCCAACCCAAACATTTATTTCACAAAGTCCTTTATATTTATATTATATAATCACATAATTTTTAATCTTGTAACATAATCCTAATATCATATGGTTTTATCACTCATAATAGCTCCCTCACATCAACCAATTTTAAATACAAATCAATATAAAATTATCATGGATTCTTTATGTAAATGAGATTGTTCATTTATGATTTTCCAAAGCAGGGTTCTAACTAATTTACATCATACAGCCGCGAATTTTCAATACATCGCAAAGAGAGGGTGACTTTGAAATTGTGGTCGCAAGTCTATGTTTTGCTCTGACTGATCAACTATGTGAGAGTTATTAGGTGTACTATAAGTTGTTATGACAGCTGTGTGTTTGTCTATCGCGTAACCTCACACCGCTGTTAAACCTCTACTATGCAACGCAGAGTCACTGTGTTGAGTATAAAGTTGATAAGTGTCGCTTTTCACTGTGAGCGTCCGCTGTCTTTGTAACTCGCGTCGTCTACCTGTTCTGATAAGTTCATCATATTCTACTGTTTCCATTGTCTAAATGCTACGTTTATATCTGTCATATACCAGTATAGCGTCCAGAAGATATGTTATGCACCGCGATTGTTCTACTCTACTTTCACGTCTTACGTAATAATCTAATGCAAATGCCTCTGTCTTGTAAAAACCATACATTTTTTTTGGCTTCAAATCACTGTATAATTCTCTTTGATTTAATTATCACATAATATTTTAGTTTTATATCATTTGAAGTGAATGTAATACAATATGGAGCATCTACATTAAAATTAAAAACATAATTATCAGAATAAAAACCACTTAAACCTAAACTATAACTTCCATCTAAATGAATAGGATGTTCTAATCTTAATTCAAGTTTAGAAGAATTTCCTGAAATCTTAAATAATTTCATCTTATTTAAATGGATAAATTTTTAAAGGAAAAAGATCAAATAAAATTACAATCATATGATGAAAAATGTAAGTGTGATCAACCTATTAGATTGTTAATAATAGGATCAAGTGGATCTGGAAAAACAACATTATTATTAAACTTTATTTATAATAGACTAATTCCATATTCAAATTTATATGTTTTTAGCAAATCTTTAGAACAACCAGCATATAGAAAATTACAAGAAAGATTTAAAAATATTGAAACAAAAGTTAATAAAAAATTATCCTATTTCTTTAGTTCTTGTGAGGATATAATTCCTTTAAGTGAATGTAAAAAGAATTCATTAATTGTTTTTGATGATTGTATTTTAGAAAACCAAGATATTATTAAAGAATATTTTGTTATGGGAAGGCATAAGAATATTTCCTGTATTTACTTATCACAATGTTTTTCAAAAGTTGATATTCAATTGATTAGAAATAATTTAAATATGATTTGTATTTTTAAGCAGAATGAACATTATACTAAGAAGATTTATGAAAATTTTGTTGGTTCAGATATGACTTTTGTTGAATTTAAAGAGATTTGTAATGAATGTTGGAAAGAAGATTATGGGTTTTTAACTATAAATTTAATATCAAAACCAAAATATATGAATAAATTTAAAGACATTAAATAATGATGGCTTTTTGTATTTTTGCTGATAAAATATTTGTGTTATTAATATTTTTAATTTCTTTATTGTTTATATATTTAATGAGAATAACTGATTCCCATTCAATTAAACACAAATCATGTTCAACATAACACAAATCATGTTCAATATAACACAAATCATGTTCATGTTGTGTTCATGCTGTGTTCATGTTATGTTCATGTTATGTTCATGTTGTGTTCATGTTATGTTCATGTTTTTTTTTTCTCATTAAATGGAGAAAAATATATCTGTTGCAGAAGCTAAGAAACTTGATGAAATTGAAAAAAAATTAATTAAAGAATTTAAAGAACAGATTAAAATTGAAGACAATTATGAGAAAATTAAACAAAAAACATTTAAACCTATAACAAGTGCTATTGGTAAAGTTGAAAGTAAAATAGGTGAAGTTTTAAATGAAAACAAAAATTTAATGGAATTGGTTCCTGTTGTTAATAAATTTGCAAATGATTCTATTAGTGAATCAGAAGGTGATTTTGAATTGCCAAAATTACCATCTTCAACACCATTTAGACCAAGAATTATTGAAGAATCTACAATGGTTGATCCAATAAGTCCTACAACAACAAGTGTAATAATTGGTGAAATTGGTAAAAAGTTTCTTCCAAGAGCAAAAGATGATAAATTTGGTTTTTACTGGGATAGGAAAAAAAGAAGTTTTATGATTGGTAATTTACCTGTTAATTTTAAAAATAATGATATTATAATTGATGATAAAATATATGAAGGAACTCAAGGATTATGGAGACTGTTAACAGATAAAGATGATCCTGCTGAACATTTATATTCTGAAGATGATTTGAAGAATTATTCAGAAATTTTGTGGAAATCTGATTCAATTTATAAAAATAATGATCCATCAACTAAAAAGCCAAAATCAAGTAGAGGTAAAAAATATATGAATTTAATTAAACCAATATGGGAAAATAAAAATGATATTGAGGGTTCAGGTTTAAAAAAATATAATGAAAATAAAATTGAATACAAATTTATTAATGATTTAAACGAATTGATGAAAAGAATGCATTATATCTATGCACAAGAAAAAGCAGGAAATAACAATTTTTTAAATGAAAAGAAAGCAATTAAGGATTTTATTTCTAATATGTTGGATAAAGCAATTGAAAAACCTGAAGGAATCAAGTATTTAATAAGAATTTTACCTTCAATTAATTCACCAATTTTAAAAGAAGGTGGTGGAATTTTGAATGATATAATTAATAATCTACCTTTTGAAATGCATGTACCTGGTTATCACTATCTTGGCCCAGGTACAAGATTAGATAAGAGATTAAAAGAAGGTGATAATGGAATTAATAATTTAGATAGAGCAGCAATGAAACATGACATTTTTTACAGGGATAATAAAGATACAAAATCAAGAAATGAAATTGCAGATAAAGAACTTCAAAATGAAGCAATAAATATAGCATTATCACATGATGAACCTATTTCTGAAAGACTTGTAGCTATTCCAACTGCAGGTGCTATGTGGTTAAAAAGAAAATTTGGAATGGGTTTAAAAATGTATGAAAAATTTTAATCTATATAAATGGAGCAGAAATCTGTGAAAGTTAATTTTAGTAAGAATCAATATGATAAAATAAAATCAGCTTTTAAAAAGAAAACTCCTGTTACTATTCAATTTACAATAGATCAATTACAAAATGGAAAAGATGAAATATTTTTAACAAATAGACAATACAATAAACTTGAAAAACATAAGAAAAATAATACAGGTATTAGAATTGAATTTTCTTATAATCAATTGAAAGAACTTATAAATGGTGGTTTATTAAAAGATTTATTAGATTTTGGTGAAAATATTCCTGTTGTTAAAGAAGTTATTCCATATGTTAAGAAAGCGGCTCCAATTGTTAAAAAAGATATGATTCCAATTGTGAGAAATATTTTAAATTGGTTGGATAAAGAATTAGAAGATGTAAGTGGATCTGGATTGGATTTGAAAACTTTAAATTTTGTAAAAACAAATATTAAAAAAAATTTCAAATAAAACCTTTAACTTTTGGTGAAATTGAAGAATTATGTAAGAATATTAAACATTTCAAAGGTGTTTTTATGAGAGATACATTACCTGAAAAAGTTAAAAAATTTGAATGTGGAGTTGTTAATTTAGATTCAATTTTAGGAAATGGTACACATTGGGTTTGTTATTATAAAAAAGATAAAATTAAATATTATTTTGATTCATATGGAAATGTAAATCCACCAACTGAAATGGTTAAATATTTTGGGAAAGATGATATATTTTATAATGATTCACAAATTCAATATTATGAAGATCCACCTATTTGTGGATATTTGTGTGTTTATGTTTTAAATGAACTTGTAAAAAATAAAGATTTTAAAGCTATTATTAACAAATTATTACTTAATAAATATGAATTCACAAAATATTTTTGATGTATTTGGAAGGCAGATTGTTGATGATAGAAAAATTATAGAAGCAATAAATATTGAAAAGGATTGTATAAGTTTAAACAAAAAGAAAAGAATAGTTGGTGTGAAACCAGGTATTGATAAAAATGATGTTGTTATTAAAGAACAAATTGAAAAGCTTTTCGAATTATCTGAAAACATTAAACTTGTTGATTCAACAAATTCAAATATTAAGAATAGTTTAGATGTAAAAGGAAGAAGAATATCAAATGTAAGTAAAGGGATTTATCCATATGATGTGCTTGTAAAGATTCAGTTAGATGATTTTATTAAAACATTTGAAGTTCATACAAAAGATTATACAAATTTTATTCAACATGTTAAAGATTTTGTAACGGAAGTGAATGAACATTTTAAAATTATACATACAAAACTTGATAATGTAAAGTAATTTTTATTTATTAAATGATTTTGTTTAAGTCATTTGATTTGTTTATTATTAGAAACCAAAATAAATTAAATAATGAAGATTGGGAAGATATTTCAGAAAAATATAAACTAAGTAGTGATATGATGAGATTATTTCAAAATAACATTAATTGGAGAAAAATTGCTAGATACCAAACTTTGAGTATTGATTTTATTAGAGAATATATAGATTATCAGTTAAGAGATCATATTGATGTTATTTGTGAATATCAAGAATTAAGTGAATCATTCATTAGAGAAAATAAAGATATTATTAATTGGGAATTAGTTTTAGAACATCAGAATGTATCTTCAAGGTTTATTATCGAACATTCTTTAGAAATATCTAAACAAAAGCCTGAAGATGTTAATTATTGAATAAATTGTTTTCTTTCATTTTAAAATTTTTTCTCTATAAATGATGGATTATATTATTGAGAGAGCTGAATATAAAAACTTTTATCCTTTATCAAAACAACATTTAAATGAACCAAATAAGAAAACAGAATTTAATATTGACTTTGGTGATGGATTTTGTTCTTCGAAATTTCAATTTTATATTTCTGGAAAATTAACAAAAACTGATAATTCTGATTATACAAAAACTAATATTAAACTTGTAGATAATTTCATTCCATTCTTATTTTCAAAAATAGAAGTGAAAAAACATAATAAACTTATAGATGAAGTTGAATATCCAGGTCAATTAAGTACAATTAAAGGAACAATAACTTATTCAAAAACTGAACAATTTAATAATGGATTTGAGTCTAATTTTAAAAAAACATTTGAAACAATTGGAAGTTTATCACATCTTGGACTAGGTTTTTTTGAAAATGTTAATTTTCCAATTTACAAAGGTGGTTTCAATATAAGTTTTGTTAGATCTGAAGATGATGATGCAATTTATAGATGGAGAGATAAAAAAACTGATGGAACATATGATGATGCTACATTACATGAAAAAGGAAAAATAACTATTGAAGAATTTTACATTAGAGTTCCAATAATTGATTATAAAACAACAAGTAAAATTCAATTGATAAATGAAATAACTAAAAGTGAAAAATTAACATTCAAATTTAATCATTGGCAGTGTATTGAAGTGAAAAATATTGTTGGAAAAAATTATAGTTTTGATATAACAAATATTTATAGAAATATTAATAATCCAAAATTTATTATAATTGGTTTTCAAAAAGGAAGATTAAATGATCAATTGTTTGATATTTCAAAGTTTGATAGCATGTATGTAAAAAATATTAGAGTTAAATTAAATGGTCATTATTATCCAGATGAGTTAATGAATTTAGACATTAATAATGATAAATTTAGAAATATGTATGAAATGTATCAAGATTATAAAAAGGTTTATCATAAAAATAATGAAATGTACTATGATCCTAAAGAATTTTTAGATAATAGACCATTATATGTGATTGATACAACAAAAACTCCTGTAAATATTTCTAGTTCAAAAAATGATATAATTATAAATATGGATTTTGATTATGATATTTTAGCTACAAGTAAGACTAATTGCTATGTGGTAGTTGTTTCAGAAAAATTATTAGAGTATAATGTAATTAAAAATGATATAAGTGAAATTTTATAAAATTGATGTAGAATTCTCATATTATAACTACTATTTTTTATCAGATAATTCTCAAATTTTATTTATACATAAAGTATGATGTAATAACTATTCAATTTTAATTTGAAAAAAATATCTTTAAAAATAGGGGAGATATTAAGAAAAAACTATTTCAAGGTCATCTTATCAGTTGAACAGGAAGTGATCATATTAAAAAATAATACACTTTGTATTGAACCTATATACTAAATTTGATAGAAATCTATCAATAAATAACAAAGTTATAAGCATTTAAAGTTAAGGGATGATTGGGGTTGATTTTGAAAAAAAATGTTATTTTCATGAAATTTTAAGTAGATTTTGCTTGTTTTTGAAGTTTTAGATTTTTTCAATATTTTTTACTATTTTTTTTATGAATATTAAGGAATAGGGGATGATTTCACCCCTTTGGATAGTTTTACTTAAAAGGGTTAGGGGTGCTCTATATATGTACCAAGTTTGATCAAAATCGAATAATTTGTTTAGAATTGTGAAGTAAAATAGTTTTTTTATTATTATATACATTATGAATCATATATGCTTCACTGAAATAACAGTTTTTTACAGTGTCTTGTATAAGGTTGCCATAGCTCAATGGTAAAGTACAAGTCTCACAAGCCAAAGATTCTGGGTTCAATTCCAACCTCTGGCATTAAATTTTTGAGGACATAGTTGTCATTCAGTGGTTGGGGAAAGGTCTTTAAACGAGTGCGCATAGTTTAAATGGCTGAGTAACAAGCTGAGTAATGACAATTGTGGTTGGTATACCATTTACCTCACTCATTAATCATTTCATTCTTCAATTTCATATTCACAATGTCGTTCATTTCATTAATACAACACTACACTTACAAACACCCAACACTATTCCCATATTTCATTCTCTCCATTCACTTCTAACTAACCAAGTTGAATCAAAAATACATCATTGAATTAAACATATAAGACCTGAATATGCCCCTGACTATAAATCGTCGGACAGTGGCTTTGCTGGGCCTTGGAGTAGAAGTGAAATGGATTTGAGAATTCCCAAAAGCTTAAAACACGCACACTTACAACACTACATAAATACACAAACATAACCATTCATTTTGTCTTTTGTTTATTCAATGTTTTAATAACATAAATTTACAATTTTACATTAATATAATATTGAATTAATTATAAGAATTCAACAAACTTGAAAATATTAATTTGATAGTTACAGAAATAAAGATTATTAAAGAAAAAGAATGTGCAATTATCAAATTTGAATAAAATATTATAAGAATTTCATTTGAATAAAACATTATAAGAATTATCGAAATTAGATTGTGCAATTATCAAATTTGAATAAAATATTATAAGAATTTCATTTGAATAAAACATTATAAGAATTATCGAAATTAGATTGTGCAATTATCAAATTTGAATAAAATATTATAAGAATTTCATTTGAATAAAATATTATAAGAATTTTGATTTCATTTTTTGGTAGTTTTAATAAGAATATTGATAACTTTTTTGATTATTTGAGTATTAGGTATTAGTTATTTTATTTTAAAAAATTGATAATTTGGGTTAAATTTTGTATAAATTTGTGTAATAGTGGTGGTAAAGTGTTTTTTGGAGAGTTTATGGTTAAATAACCATATGTCTCCAAATTTGTCCTAGGACATACACATTACTATCTACTTATATATATATATATATATATATATATATATATATATATATATATATATATATATATATATATATATATATAGTCAATGGTATAACATCCAAAAGGAGCAAACTCAATTCCTAGACAACTCGTATTAGTTGCCGTTCGAACTGTCCTCCCATATCGCATGGCCACCCAGTTCGAAATGGTTTATCCCCCGAATTCTTAACAGTTGTGCTTAATACCGGTAATGGTATGCTTTGCGCTCTGTGGGGATTTCACTGATATGAGTGGCCTCGCCACCGTCTTACACCATGAGTAAGCCATATCTGCCAGTTCTCACTGGGTCGGAATTGTTTTGTTGACACTCTGCCGAAATGGAAAACTGGAGATTTAAAAATTAAAAACCCATATAAACTACATAACTTTGTTTTTATGGTAACGATAAAACTATATATTGTACTACAATTAAAGTTACAATAAATGAAATAAATATTTGTTAGATTTAAATAATAATATTGGAAAATAAAAATGTCTTCTTTTAAAATCAAATAGAAACATAGAGGTTCTTCAGGGTTTCAGTTTTTTTGCAGTGTGATATTGTACAAAACATTGTCCAATACACAGACCAGACCAAGTTGTGAAGTACATGTCTTACAAATATATTTTGTTCCCCTTCTAGTACTTGGCGACTGGCGAGTACTGAGGAAGAGAGGTTAGATCTGTGGAACCTATGGCTAGCTAAAAAAGCGGGAAACTTACTTACCCTTAGTTGCAAAGTTTTCCAACAGGTTACACCAGCTTACAGAGGAATAATATTGAAAAAATAAATACTAAAGGCAGAACTGTATCGTGGCCACTGACAGTGGCCGTGCACGTGTTCGCCGATTTTCACATTGGCCACTCACAGTGACCTTGCGATCTTGGAGGACATTTACAACAACAAAATTGACAAGCTGTCACAGAAATGGTTGTGGCCACTCACAGTGGCCATACGACCCCAAAGTAAATTTCTTAAAGAGCCCCCTCAAGTGCAAAGGGTTAAATTAATCTACCCTTGCTGGTTTGTCAGGTTGGTAGTGGTCTTAGAAACCAACCAACAAAACCCATTTCAATAGTTTAAAATCATTATTCATATCCCTTTCAATGTGTTCCTAAACTACTTTGGAGCTGAGGGATCTCAATGAGTTGACCATCGTCGAAGAGGTCAACCAGGCTATCACGAATGAGTTGGAACACACACCTGCTGAAATGAAAACCTTTGTATTGAAAGGCAACAGCACGGGTCTAAAGATGTCCATTGTCCACTCATGGAGCAAAGAATGCTTCTGCGCTGCTTAAAAAGCAGCAAATCAAGGTACACAGTAGGCCCAAGATGTTAAAAGTGCCTCACTTTTGGTCACATCTAACTGTAACTGTAAGGTACTGATAGGAGAAAACTTTGCTACAGGTGTGGCAAGCCAGACCACAAGGGCAGTGGTTGCACGTCGCCAGAGTACTGAAAAATTGAGGTTTGACTACTGAAAAATTGAGGTTTGACAGTACTTCATTGAAAAAAAATATATAAATAATTTTATAAAACACCACACTTTGACAATTTTGGTACACATTCAGTTGTTCTATAAAACTGCCATCATATGGTATATTTGTGTTTTTACGATGTAAACTAAAATGTTTATGAAAGAACATTTTGTCACAAGCAGATTCATATTCAATACATTCAAAACATATGCATTTAGTAATTAATTACAAATTTATTTGTAAATGTCCAGCTTAACAAGACGTTTACACTTCCAGCACACTTCTAAACGTCCGGCTTAACAGGACGTTGGCACTGAAAGGTTTCATCACATAAGAGTTCTGAGGAAGAATTCTAGAGGATGCTACCAGAAAGATAGGGCACCTATTTTATTTAGCTAATGTCCCAAACGCACACAACTATGTTCTTTAACAATCAAAACTTATTGTCCACTCCAACTAATTAATTGTTCCTTAACTTGTATTCAAACTTTCATTTTACATCCAAATTAAATATAACTCAATCTATAAAATGTGATCTCAGGAGATGATCGAGTAAATCAAAACCCTGTATTGGCTGTACTACAGACCATATTTCTGCGTTTTCACAACCTTGTGGCAAAACAGTTGAAAAAACTTAACACTCACTGGTCTGACGAGAAGACCTATCAAGAAACTCGCAGGATTGTAGTGGGAGTGTTCCAGCGAATCACATACAGCGAGTATCTCCCAGTGATCATCAGTGAGTAATATTAACCTTTTTTTGAGCTTGTTTTATGTTGTTACAATGATTTATAAAAAGAGTGTAGGTTACAAAATACAATTATATAAAGTTTCTGTAAGATATATTTTAAACTCTGTGAATGATTTATTTTGGTAAATCACTTCCCTACCATCACATCATGGTACGGTTGTCAAGTCAAGGGTTCAAAAATGGTATTTAGTTTGTTTAGCCTGATATACATACATATTATTAATATTTTAAAGATGAGACCCCTTCTCATCATCTGGTTAGTGGAGACGAAGGATGGAATTGACAATTGGAGTTTTCCATAAGTATACTGGAATGGAAATCAGTAGAAAGTCAGTCGGCGGATTGACATGAGTGTTGAGGGAGTGGCAGTAAAGGGGTCGGTTGCAGGATAAGTAGAGGCTTTAGTTGTCCAGTAGAGTAGTGAGGGTGGTTGCAGGGTGTTATGTTTGTTTTAAGGCTGTGTTTTTGTGGTGAATAAAGAATAAAGCAGCGTTTGCTGTTGTTTCTGAGCTAAATACGAGAGGATGTAAAAATATTGAACCTAAAAAAATGTGACTATGAGATGATTTTTATAATTTAGTGTCTTCTAAAATTATTTTACTTGTCAATCTACAGTAGTATATTTTTTAATTTTTAGATTATTGTTTGATTTGTTGAATTATGCATATTTTTGTCTAGATTGCCATTTTGATATAAAATTACTTTTTTGTCTTGAAAGAATTAAACAATTTTAGTTAAATAAAAATGTTAAAATAATGAAGGGGACCACTGTTAACTTCATTCCACTCAGTAGGCCAAAATGAGACACCTGTCTAGTGTTAAAAGAAGGATGCCAGTGTCAATATGATGGCCTCTTAAGTCTTAGAGTTTTACCCTTGAATTCATTAAATTTAAAATTATAAAATTTATTACAGCTTAGTGCAATCAAAGACTTTATCATCTCACTCCTCTAAGGTGAGAGTTTTAAGATACACTTTACATGCATCTTAAAATTATTGAAAAAAATTTTTTTAACTGTCAGTACAGTTATTAATGATGCCTTTTCATATAACTACAAGGTCTCAGACACCTGTATGGGGTGCTGTGAAAAACTGTCTGCTCCTTAAAAATGTTTATTTAGGGAATCTCAGACCAATCAATTATCAACAATAATAAAATTTAAAGGAGGCCTCTTGGTTACCAGAACTCAAATCTAATAACTTTATGTATATCGCATGGCTTTCATAAGCCAGCTTCCAAGGTAATAAAAGATTTAAAAACTATAAAAATAATAAATATCTAAATAAAATTAAATCTAATATACAAAGTACTTGTGTCTTAGTGTTTAAATATTGATTTCCCGTCAGAGAGCTAAATACAGGTTTCTTAACCATCAACACCTGCCTCTCAATTGAATCAAGACTAACTAATTCCCCTGAAAGAAGGCAATCAGCAATAATTAACTATATCATCCATAGTTTGAACACCGACTATGCAATCTCATTACTGATCCATTGCCATTACCCACTTAAAATATCCAGTAGTAGCATCTTCCCCACTCCCGTGCGAAAGCGACTCAACATAGTCCACTCCTTATGGGAGATGATGTTTATGTCCAAAGCAATCCTTAAACTGTATGTGTCCCCTGGATACTAAATAAAAACAATTTTTGTAGCTGAATTGTCAATACTATGATTTCTCAGCTATGCCAGCTGCCAACCAAATTTTTATATGAAACAGCCAATGAAAGAAAAAAAGAATTATGAAGGAAAGAAAGAAAAGAAAAGCCAGCAATTTAGCAACATTTGATAATAAAAACTACCAAGTTCCACATTATTCTTATATTATTAGGCTTGCAAACTCCTGAAAAGTGAAACATTTACTTATAAAAATGCCCTTTCTATCATTTTACAGATCAGCAAGTGCTGATTGACAAAAAGTTGACTGGAACTTCTGGTTTGGCTCTAAACGAATATGACCAGTTCCTCAACCCTGGAACTCTAGTTAGCTTTACATCTGCTGCATACAGAGTGTTTCATTCCATGGTTCCTTCAGACATTAAGTGAGTGTTTTATGGGGTAAGGATCTATGACCTTATAACTTCGTGTTTATGTAAAACCATCTGAGTTATATTCACTTTTAGCTATTGAAGAATGCTGTGGTCCTCTTTCACTCTTTTATAAGAGGTTAAGGGCACTAGGCTAGTAATTAATATAATAGAGGAGATAGGGCAACATAAAACTTGAAAATACAAGTTCATTTATGTCACAAGAGGAAAAGCGTATAAAGTCACAATACAATCAAATGAATCAAAGGACTCTTAAAATCGTGAAGAAAACGTCCCTCCCCTCACTCACGGGCACAACAATGCTCCAATCTTTAGTTAGGCATTACATGTATGTCAATCTAAATTTTTATTCACTTCTAGTCAATTGAATATGCTTTTATATCATGAAAGAAAAAAAATGTTTATTTGTTATGTATTCATTTAAGAGTGGTTGTTTGCTTTTTATGTCTCGCAACCAGTGCCATTCTCATCAGTGAAGTCAATCAGATGGCATTGACAGTCTGGAGTGTGCAGTACATGACTGGCAAGTGTTGTGTTCTGAACATTCAGGTAGTTAAGTAAATGTACATATCTTAACTATTGGTATAACATGTATTACCAATCCATCATTATGTTGTTGACTATTTTTTTATATCTATTGTTAAATTACCATTGTTCAGATAAAAAAACAATTGGATAGTGGCACTCCTTTTTAATTTATGTACCCATGAGGGCACCTCACTTTTTGGGTGCTCAAGCCATTGGCAGTGCTATTGGCATGAATGCTTTTGCCAGCATGGTGACTCATTGGCTAAGGCTTTGCACTGCAGAGGGCAATGTCCAAGGCTCGACTCCCCAACTGAGCTAACGGCCGGTACTTCACTTATTGAATAAAGTTCATGGACAGGCCTGTAAGGCCCTTGTAAATCAGTGAGTAAAGTTTATTAAAAAAAAGAAAAAACCTCGATTTTCACCATTCTGCCAACTATGTTTGGCACTACCTACGTCATCTTCTAGCCGAAGAATGTTTATATTAAAATATTTGGATTTTGTGGCTAAACTAATAGTTAAATAAAAACTAAATACCTTTTAAAAATATTCAAGACAACAAAGTTTTATGTCAATAACTTAATATTAATTGGTTTATCTGCATATCAAAACAGGAGATGATTCCAATTTCAGCTACTAATTACAACAATAACCCAATCCACAGAATATGTATTTCTTGCTAAATGTCAGGCCTGAAGTCATCTGGGGTGAACATATAAGGTGCTCTGTCTGTATTATGTCCAGTCTTATTGGTTATTTAGATTATTTTCCAATTCTCACCAACTCTCAGCGCATATATTATGTGCACATGAGTTTTGAATTACTTAAGCAATATTTATAATTTAAATTAGATTAAATTTTTGATTTTAGAGAATTATTAAATTGAAGGGAAACAACTACATTGCTAAATTTATTACATGCATTTAATTTTAATTTTTTTAGGCTGTTTAATGAGAATCGAGAACTAGTCAAAGTGTTTTTACTGAGTAATGTGTTCTTCAAGCCAGACCTAATTCAACAAAAAGACATGTTTGACAACTTTGTTAGAGGCCTCACTTTCCAACCAGCTCAGAAACTAAATCTTGGCTATACGGATCAGGTATTTAATGAAGAGCTAGATTTAATAATAAAGCAATAACATATGTTCATTTGTAAACTATTTCCAAACCTACAGGTTTTAGTAATTTTAACAATAGTACTGGTCACAACTCTGACACTATACGCTTCTCAAAGCTCATTTAGAGATTACCTTTTTCCTTAAATATTTCTTAATTTTCAATACTTTAACATAGTTAATTATCTATGCATGGATAAGCACACTAAGCCCTTGCATATTACACACAATAACAAATTGTAATTTATAATAACAGTTATCAGGTTGTGCTATTCTTCAGATTCATGAACAATATATAAAATGAATAAAACGTATAATCATATTTACAAATATCTTTAAAATGTTAAATTATAATACACAGTTTATAATATAGTTAGTTAGGAAGATCAGAATTGTTATTATCAACATTACAAGTACCAGTAATCAATTTACTAAAGAGGGGAGGGGGGAAATCTGTTGACTTCCTGTTATGTTTAAAGCCAGGGCACGAATCTATTCTCTATAAGATCAATGTTATTTTCTCAAATCAAGCAAAAACAAAGCTCCACTGAAAAGATAAACCTTCAAAACACAGCTCCACTGATAAGATAAACCTTCAAAACACAGCTCCACTGATAAGATAAACCTTCAAAACACAGCTCCACTGATAAGATAAACCTTCAAAACACAGCTCCACTGATAAGATAAACCTTCAAAACACAGCTCCACTGATAAGATAAACCTTCAAAACACAGCTCCACTGATAAGATAAACCTTCAAAACACAGCTCCACTGATAAGATAAACCTTCAAAACACAGCTCCACTGATAAGATAAACCTTCAAAACCTTTGTCTATAAGCCAATTTCAACAACTTAAATTTTGACAAATTCTTATTTCTTGAATAAATGCATAATGTTTACTGCTGATTATGTTCTAGTGAAAACTACAAATAAAACCACAATAGACATTGTAGCTTCAGTTATAGATAATAACATGTCAGATCACTGTATGACAGCTGTATGGGTGTGTACCTATGGAGTGAAGCTGGCACTGGTGGTCAAGGCCTCTCAGACAGCTGATGTTTATTGTGTCAACTAGCTGTTTGTTGGACAATGCTAGTTGGACTAAATGTATTCAAACAAAATCACACATCAAGTGTGTTTGATGTTTTTTATGACATACTACAAAATCTAGTTTTTAGAAGTTATGTTAAAGTTAAATATTGCAATATTTTTTCAAATAAAGCCTTGGATTGCTTTTAAAACTTGTAAACTTATGAAAAATGAGAATCCTGTTTACATGCTTTTAAAGGGTTACTTAAAAAGATTTAGAAATGATTTACAGAAAGACATATAAAGACTGAAAGAAACTTATTATCTTAACTTATTTGAAAAGCAAAAAGGTAACACAAAAGAAATATGAAACATTTTAAATGAAATAACTGACAGACAGAAACAAAATACATATTCTGATATTCTGAAATTGAATTAGATTGTATAAAAAATGATACAAGATGTATACCAAATGAGTTTAAAAATCACTTCATCAGTAGCAAGCAAATTTAAAGAAAATAATAAGAAGTGGAGTGCCTGACACTCCAGTCCCCTTCCCCTTAATAAACCAGGTACATGTCCACCAAATACATACAAATATGCTGAGAGTCTTCCTATCTCCAGTAAAGAAGAATGTCTTGGGTATTAAATTATTGAGGGTATTCTGATCAATGGTTGTGTGCTATAGACTAAAATTTAACATTTTGTAAATTTTTATCGCTATTTTGTAGCTATGCTGATCTTTATGATCCCCAGACTGAGTAAATTTCAATTAGCATTCAACTGATGGGAGAGTAATCAATAAGAAATCATAAAGAATAAAAGTACTGGTTTGCTATGTACTAAAATTCCAAATAAATTGGAGGAAATACTCATTTTGCTATAAAAAAGTTACTTTCATCATAATAATCATATTCCCAGCAATTACCAATAACTTGTGGGTTTTTTGTTTTAGAAACCTCTTTGCCATCCATGTTATCTTATCTTTTGTGTTTCACAGTATCACCCATACTCTCCTCTTCTCCCCAACACCTTTCTTTACTCCCTTAAGTCATCGATCCCTCAGTCCTCCACTCAATCCCCTTCTCTCCATTTCCATCTCGTGGACCGTTCTTAGTACCCTAAATCTTCCCATCCTATCACATGTTCAGACCACGTCAGTACACCCCTCTCAGTTCTATCCAACAATGGCTCTCAGATCTCCTTCTGATTACTTAATTGCTCTTTTCTATCTCTTCTGGTCATTTCCACACTACTTCTTAAAAAATCTCATTTCCCAAGCCTGTACTATAACTCCCATAACTATCCACACAGCAAAACAGGAACATAATATATTTTGTACAAAAACTTCTTATATTTCAGAGGTCCACTCCTATTCCTTATCAGGCTATTCTTTAACACTGCACTCCTAAACCTCTCTGCCAGCCTACTTGTTCGTTTATTTATTTGTCAATTCTACTTTTGAAATACTTTAAAACCTACACTTTGTGTATTTTTGCTCAACTTATATCAGACCCTGCTTTTATCTTCCTGCTATTTGTGTTATTACCAAGAACTCACTCTTTTTCCCATTAAACCTAAATTTGATCACAACTTCAAACTATGTGTCCAGCTGCACCTCATATTTTCTGTTCCCCCAAACCATCAGGACATCTGCAAACGCTATCACTTTCATTTTCTCCTCCAATTATTCTTGCCACCACCACCATCATCTCATTCAGCTCTATTATGAATAAAAGCGGTGACAGTGCACTGCCTTTTCTCAATCCATTCCTCTGATTCAGCCATCCAGATCTTCCTTCTCTCACTGTGTGAAAGGTAAGGATGCAGACTAGGACTCACATACAAGGCATGGTAGCCACCTACCCACCCAACTACAAGACACTTTTTGACAGCTTGTCCTGCCAACCAACTTACCGCACACATTATAACGGGCCCTCCTACCAACTTACAAAACACATCTTTACATATTTGCCTACCTATATACAAGACTTGACTAGCCCTCCTACTCATCCACCTACTGTAAAATTTTTGACACACCATCCCAATCAGCCACATACAAGACTTGACTTAACTATGAGAGGAATGTCATAAATTCTTTGACTTTGGCTATGACACTCCTCTCAACTCCTTTCCACGCTTCTCTCCTGTTCCCTCTGTTATTTTTATTGCATATAATTAAATTTTTACTATTAAAACTTAATAGAAGTCATTATAAGATAATGTCTTGTAAAACCTAAGCAACACATTAAAAGGAGCATAGGACTAAATACCTAATTAAATGCAGATCAGTTTTCACTGTGCAGGTTACAAATTTGCTTTTCAAAATGAATGGACAAATGGGGCTGGATTTGGTGTCAGCAGATATAATGCGGGGAAGGGACCATGGGCTGCCTGGCTATGTTTTGGTCAGATTGTCATGTGGTCTCTCTCGACCTACAGATTTTGCTGGACTGCGAGATATCATGTCTGGTGAGGTAAGTTAGGTACTGCTCCTAGTACTAACAGTACTAAACTGTTTATGACTGTTGGATTACTGTGAAATATAATAGTGGTTTAAATACCTGATTTAAGAATTTAAATTTTGACTATGTTACTAGAATCAACTACTGAGATTTAATCATCATCTTTTCGTGGGGTATGATTGTATCACTCCATTTGAAGGTCAATAACAAAATAAAAATAGTCTAAACTTGTATAGGGTTTGGTCGCACCTGTTCAAATACAAATGTGTTGATCTATGAACATGTCTTTTTATTGTGTTTCAAGTTTTATATTTTTAAATCTTCGTTAGTGATCTTTAAATGAATGGTACTACATCCTTGCACTATGTAAGATGATGACTATATCCCAGTGGTTGAAATTATTTGTACAGTCTACATTAGGCTTACTCAAAACAGGTATTTAAATTAGGTTTATGTAAACCATTTCCTTTTGTTTCTAAACAGGATATTTATTCTAAAATATAAATACATTAGAGTCTTTAATCTGTCAAACATATGAATTGTATTTTCTTTTTTAAATTTGACATATATATCTTTTGATATGTATGAATGTGAGGCACCTAATAAATCACATAAATATCATGGAAAAATAGTGATTAAAATCCAGCATGCTCAAAACTAGACGAGACTAAATTTTCAATTTTAATTTTGTGAAACTTGAAGAATAAGATCTATTTACTAGTGCAGTAGCTCGGGTATCAAAACTTTGAACTGCAGAGTGCAATTTCCAAAGTAAAAACCTTAACTGAGCTGATGATACGGTTCTTCACTTGTTGAATTAAGTTCATGAATAGGCTTGCAGCCGTTGTGAAATAGTGAGTAAGATTGTAATTGGAAAAAATATACACACGTAAATATCTACGAAATACATCTACCGTATGTGAATGTGTAATATGCAGGGGCCCACAACAGCTGTATGTGAATCGGGCGCCTTTGCAGAGTGTGTGACCTTGGTTGTCTTGACACTGTTATCAGCACAGATGTATTTCTTGTAAGCATTTCCTCCAATTTATTTGTAATTCTTATTATTGGTTGATTGTCATTTTGTATTTTGTTATGGAGCTAGTCTGTATATTGTATATTGCTACTCAGCCAGTCTGGGTTCGATTCCCAGCGTGACCATATCAGATTTTTAACCCTGTGCCGCTCGTGTTGTTTGGAAGTCAAGTTAAACCGGTGGTACACCGAGCCTACAAAACAAAAATGGTCTCATCTAAGCAGGCGAGGGGAACTGTGTCTTAATAGGGCATCTCTCCCACTAAAAACCATACGAAATTAAGTTTTTTTAATTTGTGTATTCATACATGTTTTCATATTAAGATGTAGACATAGCCTAAAGTATTTTTAGTTTAGGGAAAAATTAATTTTTTTTTAGTACAAGTCAAACTACTAATTAAGTTAATTAGGTGTTCATTAGATTAAATACTTGAAAACAGCTTGGGTTGTACCAAGTCAAAATGTTGTGTATGGTTTCTTCACAAAATGGAAAATGTCCAACTATCCTTGTCTACCCTATCAATAAATGAAATAAAATTAAAAAAATGACTTTATTGTACAAATCATACAACAATTGGCAAAGTTAGTACTAAAAAGGTCTCGCTTACACCTAACCATTAACCATCAGTACTGATCATTATCATATATAAATAAAAAATACTGTTATTTTTGTGAATGAGTTTAAGGAAATATGTCTTAGGAAGGTAGCAAACTATTATCATAAAATGTATAAAATTAATAATTTTGTTTTTAATGTTGTGTGGGTTTGTAAACATAACATCATTTTGTGTACCTTAAACATAAGATTATTATAACAAACATCTAACAATAGTTTTTATTCTTACTTTTATTATTAGTTGATGGTTAGAGTTAATTGTAAATAGTTTGATATGTGATTTTATAATTTACTTTTACTCTACGAAATGGCATATCACATAAAGTTACCAGAGAATGAGATCAAGAG